>JAUMHH010014118.1:0-25333 GCA_032359455.1 Chlamys rubida
ATGTAACCAGTATCATCCAATCAGACACGCAATTATAAATTAAAGCTGTGGTATCATTATATAAAGAACGTACATTATATATATTCAATATGTTTATGAGGATGCTCTTTTTGTATAAAGAATGTCGCACTTAATACGTGTATTTACAATATTTTGAGAGTGTTATTACATGTACATGCATACAAAATATTTTTTCGAGTGTTATAACATCCATACCGAATCTTTTTTCGAGTGTTATTATATGTATACATATCACATACTTAATGTATATATACAAAAAGCCTTACACACCCACCAAGTTACATCAGAATACAACCTCAAATTCGAATTTCCCTCTATTTTCAAGGCCAAAATATCAGGTCATTCGCTGGTCAAGCTAAAGACCAGCATGCCAGAATTACCTAGCAGAAGTACCTGAGTAATCATCATGAACAGACTCTCTGATATGTTATATCAGTATCAGGTCATGTATAACGTCCGGCCTGTTCAAACTTATCTACGCAGTGTATGACAATATATTATACCGTATTTTTTGCTTGTATATACAATGTTACAAAGCGTGTGTGTAACATAAATAAATCAAAGGTTTTTTAGAAAACAAATCTGAATTTGGACATTTCATCTTTCATTTTTTTTAAATGATTTAAGGATTAATAACCACAAGCATTTGTAATTTATAATTATGTTTCGTTGAGTGACATTTTAAAACGACGTAACTATTTCTTGTTAAGTATTTATAAGATTAACTCCTTTAATTTTATGTCGTTAAAGTGAGGAAACCTGTAAGTTCCATGTGTTAAGTTTTAACTTTTGAAGTTATCATATGTTTTTGGTTGTATTCGTTGTGGCTACATTGTTCGTGCATTAAGCCTATCGTCGTATACCAAACGTAACGAGATTAAATGATATTAACTGCTCGGATACTGCGGCCATATCCGACCATTAGGGCATTTTAAATGTCTTACCTGGTCGGGCACTGCTTTCAACACCAAAACAAATAACAAAGAACAACAGTTGTCACTCCAGACGTATATTGTTCTTATTGTGTTAATCTATTTTACAATACCATATGTGTTTGATAAGCAGTTATATCAAACTGCCACTTACAGATTTTAAACCCAGTAGACGATCGGCCATCCAAAGTGAATGGCAGGAACGATGGTCGCTAAGATCCGCAACCGTCTTTTTAAAGTGCAATCAAAACTTAAACCGTATCTGCCCAGTCGGAAAGACCGCAGAGAGGAGATTGTCCACTCGGCTCCGCTTATCTCACTCATACTTATCTTCTCAATAGGGGAGAGATCCACCTACATGCAAAACGTATGTGACTCTCCTTTTACAGTTTAGAATATTTTAATAGAATGGTCAGCTTTTAGGTACATTCGTGATAAATACTTCAATGTCACGGACATATAAACCCTTTTCATGTCCGTAGACTTTGAGACACAACTACTACATAACATATTATGATCTGTTTTTACTTAAACTTTCATATTTTACCCCCTTTACACTATTTTTACTCTTTAAGTCTATCCTGCTGCTGATGTTATAAGATATAAGAAATTTTATATGATTTGATTCCTCAAATGGTTGCCCCGTACTAAAAATAGTTTGGCTCTAAATGACCATAGTTGTCTATGGGCCGGTAAACTTAAACAAATTGATAAGAAGTTACGACCTTGGCATCGGACAATATGGGTGTTTATGAACACTCCAGCAATAACCTGTCGATATCAGTTTAGACCACCTTGTCGTTGCTACATATACACAAAGTCTCACTGCATGTTAATGACATATATACACAATGTCTCGTGTTAGGTATATTGTATATGACTCGGCGCACCAGAAATTATTTCAACTATTTCTTCTTCATGATGCGGACTTAATCCCCATGGTCAGGGGCTACACCCTGAGACCATTCTGGTAGCATCTGTGTAAACTTTCCATGTCCAGCAATTGTATTGTATAGCGTTGGTATCTCTACTGTTTACATGTTATAACTACCAAGGTCAGCAGGACCACAATCAATCATAGTTACATTAGTGCAGTAAATGTATTACCATGTCCAAACTCTGCCATAAGCCTGCAAGTAAAGGACCTAAGGCCATAAATGTAGTATGTGACACTCCGTCATACCAAGATATGTATTTTTTATTAAGTTCTGTAGTGCCAAGTTAAAAATTGTAGACATTCATGGCGTTGACAATAAGAATATTAACAAAGGACCTTAACTCTGGTAATATAGAGCTTAGTAGTATGTGCCTAACCATGATGCAAGAATGCCGTAAATATAAAAAATGTATAGAAGTTATGGCTAGGACAAAAAGTTAAGTCACAAAATGTATAACTCTGCAAGTAAATAGATTTTGGGCCAGGATCATAAATGTAGCATGCTCACTATTCCGAACTAAGATTTGTGGTACAAGGCTTAAGTCAAAAGTTGTAAGTGTTATGGTCTGACAAAGAAAATAAACAAAACGCAAGTACTCCGTCTTGCAAATTTGTAAGTTTCCCAGATCTACGATATTAGTTGTGAGGTAAGGATCACATATTTTCAAAATGATGACCCAGGGACCTAGTCTCTATAGGTTGGGCCATGCTTGTATTATGTGTTGTCATCTCCTTTTTACTCAGCAATTGTAAATTTTGTTAAAGGTTAGTGATCTCAACCAATTTCAAGTTATAACCTCTTTTGGTCCCCACCTTTCAGCTCCCCAGCGGTTAGTCCTTCCATTTGTACAATTGTGGATCCCCACCATCCATCGATATGAATGCTTCAAGTCAAGTTTAGTTTACTTTCAATCAGTGGTTAAGAAGAAAAACATTTTGTGAAGAAAAGTTGACACATTACAGGCAGATGTCATTGTACAGCATAAATGCAATCGCCTTGGTCCTTAATTTGGACCGTGCGAGCTTAAATTGGGACAAAATTCAGGTACATCTAGATGCAACACTTCTATTTGTGTAATATTTATTTTCAATTCAGGATATTAGTTGTTGCTGGCTTTGTATGGCCTGTGTAAATATTTGTCTTCTCCCACACATGCAGGCGGTGCTTCGGTGTCTTAATTTATTCTCTATACAAATTCTCTATTTAAAAATATGCTCGGAAAATCTCTGTGAAATGGAAACCTTTTATTTCTTGTGGTCAAAAATAGCTTTATTTCAATAAATCCTTTCTGGGAAGATACCAATATGTGTAACTTTAATGCAATATTATAAAGATGAAAAACAAACAGAAATAATAAGCAACTGTTTTCTAAGAGCAATTGGTTGTACTCACCTAAATAAGCTAAAGAGAGCTTATTAAGTACTAGCATCTACAAATGTAACTGATTTACATATTCAATAGTTGTAGTTTTTTTATAAAATATTAAAGTATGGTGCGAAATATTCCACTGCATTTGTATACACTATATTACTAATTTTGAAATTACAAAATAATGTCTTAAAATGCAATAGAAAATTTCATTGAATTGGTTGAAAGTTGAATTTTATTAAGTATTTACAGTGAAAAAGAATGAAATTGTAAATACATGTATTTCATTATACTGCTGTAACACAAGTTAAAATACCATAAACTCATTAAGTTTTTTCCAAATGAGAGTATCAAATGTAAAAAACCATTTATAAAAGATGCACATGTTTAAATAAAGATTAACTCAAAGCTGCATCAATAAGAATGATGTGGAACGTACTTCATCTTTCATCGAGATCTTCAGCTTTGATAGATAAATCTGTGAATATGTTTTTTTTTCTGTGCGTGAAATAATATACAAGCATATTTGAACCTTTCGCTTACGTGTACACCAACTTAGGAAAAAGTGTGCAAAAAGGCTGATCTAGCCAGTTTATAAATCTTTTAATCTTGTAATTTTAATGACAAATTTGTGTCTTGTCATGACAAGCAGACTGACCCTATTTAAGCTGGGAATATACTTATCAACTGAAGGTATATCTTTACCTGTGTACAGAATTTTGAAATTAATTCGCCACGTAATTAATCTTCTATGTATTACCAGAAAGCTATATTTCATATTTTATATATTACCTTAACCATACTCATGTAGACCAGTGGCACTGGACTGGGTCATGTGCCTGTCACAAGGGAGCTCAGTTGGTGCTACATGTATTAGTAGAGCATCCATCTAGAGTTGAGAGCGTTCTGAATTCGAATCCCAGTCTGGCAGTGCATTTCTCTCTCCTGTTACATTTTGTGCCCAAATAAATAGACCCAAAGAAGGTGGTAGAGGTCAAGTCCCGTGTGTGTTCGGGGTCAATTTAAGACTTCAGTGTGGAAGGGAAGAATGAAGCAGAACTGGACTGGGTTGTGCGCCGGTGACAAGGTAGCTGTTAGAGAGCCAAGGGTTCGAATACCAGTCTGGCCGTGCATTTTGAATTTTCCTCTCCTGTTAGTGTAACACTAAGATACATTTAACATTATTTAGGGAGATTTGGTTCAGGAGAGCTTATATTTATTATCCTACTATATAGGAATGATCTGTGTGGTATTTATACTGCATGTTGATTTTAGCACTCAACTTATGAAACTCTTGTTGAAATTTATCACACACATTCGAATATTTAGTAATACAGTTGATGTAATCATTCAAACCATGCTTTGATCTATGAGGCGTCATAAAGTTAGATCTATATGGAGGTTTTCAAAAGTAAACAATCTTTCATCTTCTCAAATTTATCATCCATAAAGATACACTCTTGTCGCATCAATAGTACGTTTTAACTTAAAGCGACGAAAATAAGATCTAATATGATAATTGTCAAATATATTTTTCTTAATGTGGTTATTATGACTGTAGTTTGCAAGAATCTGAATGACATCTTTATGCTTCGATGCTTAAAGAGCTTTTAACATACCTGGTGAATCCTTCTATGACGATATGACGATGCAGTCACGTTTTCAGTCCATGCAATATAATGGTCTCTATTTAAATTTTGTTATAAAAGAAGACATTTGTTAGCTGAAACTCACCAAATGGATGCAATTATGAATTTACTCTTAAACAATATATCAAACAGGAGAGGTATAATCGGCTGGGAAGGTCTTTTACCAGGAAATCATATTTTCGTAAATAACGTTTGAGACTAGTCCATGGTATTGGAGAAAGTTTGTGTTGGTTTGTTTAATCCATTTATGTTTACACAGAAATGTTAATATATAAGAAAGATATAAACATACACCTCACTATATAGGCAGTTGAAGATACATGAATCATTATTTGATGTAAGACACAGGTAATGGTATTTGATTGATCCTTAAATACAGTAACATTACTTATACCTACACACACTCTCTCACACACACACAACTAAAACTACTCGTGGTTCAGCATAATACTCACCACCTTCATCATTATTTAAACTCAACATGACAACATTCATCAACATACAATAGAATGACATCATCATCATTAGACTCAGTCATCCTCATTCGGTCATAATGACACTCATCAACATAACCATCATCATCATGTCATAATGACACTCTTCAACAGTATAATATCATAAACATTAAATGACATCATCATCTTTACACTTAGTAATCCTCCTCATCATCATCGTGTCATCATCTTCATCGTCATCTTCATTATGTCATATTGACAACCATCATCATCATCATCATCATCATCATCATCATCATCAAACACGATAAAAAATTAAAAAGACATCTTGATCTTTACAATCGGTCACATAATCATCTTCATCATCATCAACAACATCATCATTACAATAAAATGACATTATCATCTTAATACCTCCTCCTCCTCCTCGTGTCATTAAATAAAATGACACTATCATATTTACACTACCTCATCCTGCTCTTACTCCTCCTCATGCTCCTGCCCCTCCTCCTCCGCCTCCTCCTCCTCCTCCTCCTCATAATAATAATAAAAAGAAATAATTATCTGAGAGTGAGAGAGTTTGGAAGCATTTTGCGGTGGAAGGGATTCAAAATTGTACAAATGGTGAGTCCCCCTCTCCCCTGGGGGCTGAGGGACAGGGAAACTTTCTCAGTTAACGGGGCTCAAAATTGTGCCAGTTGAAGGGCTGAGATCAAGGGGTAGCACCAAAACCTTAGCTTGGCAATGATTTAGATCAGCATAAAAATCATATATGCAATTGCTGTGTAGATGAGAGCACATATGCTACTTCTTATATACTCTGTATACCACTCTTTGTATACTATGTAGAAAAAGGGGTGTACAAAGTTGTATACAGAGTATATACATGAACAAAGTTACCACATTCATGTATTCTGTATACTACCTTTTATACTGTGTATACATAATACAATCTTAACATATTCTGTATACTGTTTCTATAATTAGATATGTATATGAAATATCTCCTGAGACTTTTTTCAAATAATTTATTATAGATCATCTACTTGCCAACACTTATTGATTATACTGCAGAATAAGCTCACACTATTGTATTTACCTCATAAAGAGTCATCATTTATGGGATATGGGTATCATTTATATACAGCCTCACAGTATAAGCTACCTGTATATATCATCTCTGCTATATATAGTGTATAACTCATGTTCCAGAAGGTTCAATGTACATGATAAGGAATGTGTATATGGTATGTACACCATCTGAACATAACGAATAATTACATACACAAAACTTGTATATAATTATATGGTGTATATATCATACCTTGCACAAGCTGTATTTGAATTAAAGTGTGTGTACAGTGTCTGCATACCTTTTGCACAGGGTGTTCAGTGTTGTACATGGTGTGTATTGATGTATATGTTATGACTATGCCTAATGGATTGAGGTGTATACCTAAGGTTAAGTAGGTATTTACCTCATGTAAAGGGTGTTTATAATTTTTAATGCAATTTCTTACCTTTGCTGTAGTGGAACACAATTATTTGTTTTCCACCAATGAATATTCTTTGGGCCAGAACATTGGGGTGCCAATAGAGGAATTTAGAGTGTAAAGCTATGAGTACTTTAAATGATGATTCAGATCCCTCACCCTGTAACATATCAATACATCCATGCTTACAGGATTGGATCCAGGGTCCTGCCCTGCCGCTAGAGGCTTAGTCCCCAAGTTTGACATAAAATCAGTTGAGATCCCTTCGATACCAGTATGTTGCTGGGGTATGCAGAGACGACACACTCATGCTACCAAGATAGAGCTTTAAATGGAGCCCATCCCACCCCTGAGGACTTACTCTGTGGATCATAACATAAAAATTGTTGAGATCTCCAAGCTGATATTTCTTCTATGGTGAAAGGTTATCAACAGATTTTAAAGCAAAAATAACATTCCAGGTGAGCTATTTATTAATGTCCCTGTGCTTCTTGTTCTAGAGAGGCCACAATAAGGGGACATGACTGGGAAACGCCCAACACAACAGACCAACATGATGTTATATTTCTTAGGCATGTGATCAATATGAACCAGTCAGACAACTCTTACATAGATGAAGTATAATTATACCTTAACTACAGATAATATGGACACGATTAATGGGAGTTGTATACCTGATATGTGGATACTTGATGTATATGGGTAATTGGGTATATCTGATGTATGGAAGGTGTATACCTGATGTATGGGAGGTGTATATCTGATGTATTGGAGGTGTATACCTGATGTATTGGAGGTGTATACCTGATGTATGGAAGGTGTATAGCTGATGTATGGGAAGTGTATTCCTGATGTATGGGAGGTGTATTCCTTATGTATGGAAGGTATATATTTTTGATAAAAATTGTCTGTAAAAGATATTTGATTGTGAATTTAGTCTTTGATCAAAAATTGACCTAGAGAAGTCAAGTTAGATCAAATGTAAAATTAAGCAGTTGATATTCTTGGTATAATAAATTGTATTTCATTATAAATTTTCTCTATATATTGAAGATTTGGTTATACATCTGGTAGATTGCAAAATTCTCTACCACCAAATCTAAATTAACGTAGGACAGTCTTTGAAAAATAGGACACAATCTAAACAAACTGCTTGGGATGGGTGGTAGGAGGTTACTAATTTTATTGGCTTGGGGGAATACTGAACAGTTGAACATGTCCTGTCTCTGTCAACTCACAAAATACATTAGCACAAACTTTGAAGCATACCACAAGACAATCAGCAAAATCAATTAATTTTGCTGACAACAAGCTAGACAAGTGATGTGCATGATAATTGGTAATCAAACTAACTACGTTTTCTTACATCAACTATCTGTATTTGTACCTGCAAATTGCTGTAAAATATTATCAACCTGAAACATTGAATAAATGGCATACCTCTACTATCTACAGGTCAGACACATGTCACAGTTCTAAACCATGACTTCCTTATTAATACTATTAAACACATACAAATTCATGAACATGCCATGGCAGACACACACACCTCTCACAAACCAAACCAAAATATAATTTAACGAGGCTGTGAACGAACAATATAACATAAATCGAAATGAATTTTCAAATCTCACTTTATATTTGAGTATGTGGTGAGTGATTCTGCGCTCTTACCGAGTTTGACATTATTACACATCTGCACTAGGACCACAGGGTTCGTTACAAATGTCTGAAATACACATATGCTATACTGATATGGGGCACAGCACACATATACTGTGCTGTGACCCATATCAGTATAGCATATGTGTTTTTCAGACATTTGTAACGAACCCTGCGCTAGGACCAACACCATTTATAAACCAACTACTTTCATTTGTCTCATTCTAGTTGAAAAAATATGTGCAACAAACTTATAAACGACAGTGATTCTCACCATTAAGAACTATTTCCTTTAGACTAACAACACCAACTGCCGTTTGAATAAGTTCACAGTTGGTCTTCGGAACACTCGAGTTTCATTCGGAGAAGTTTATAACTCGGGATTATTCCAGCCATTTTAGTATATAGTAATATATGCTTTCTTATACAAATCTTTTAAATATTTTACGTTAATACAATGAATAATACCTAAATATATCAACTGAACTTATCGGTAATATTTTATATTGGTGTTAGTTATACTTGCTGTAGAAAAAATACGCAACTGTGTGTGTGCGGAGCTAGTTTTATACAGCTCCCGTTTATAACACTCAATGTTTTATCACATAATGTACTGTGTTATCCAGTGAATATACCCATGTCATATTTGTAGCCTATTAACCCATCTAATATGACCTATCAGCCCTGCGATTGGTTCTAAGCTTCAATTGTTTCAATTGCGACGTCACGCCTAGGACAAGTACATGGCGTCACAGACACACGCACTGGAGTCAAAATGGCGGCTTTATACATTTCAAAGTTGCATAAAAATTGTCGTTTTACACAAATGCCACAAATCTTGATTATGTGATAAAAAGGATCTTACACTCGTTTTCATTTCATGTAAAATTTATGAAACTCGTCACGAATTTTTCATTTTAGGCTCGCTAAATTGAAAATTTCTAAGACTCGTTCCATAAATCTCATATGAAATGAAAACTCATGTAAGATCCTATATATATGTAATTCCCCTTTGAAAAATGGAGAAATTTGGAACATTTAGGTTGTATGTTATTCTTGTTTAAAAAGGAAATCGTTATCCGAGTTATCTAAGAACTTGTAATCAGCGCCTGGTATATTCCGTCAGAAGCAAACACACGAAAGCTCTTAATAGTAATAGGCAACAGATGTCAAAATCCTGGACTGAAACCGAAATTAATAGTCCCCGCTGGGGTTCCCCCAGGGGTGACTAGAAAAAGTATCTGACAGACTCTTTACCCTGATTTGGTTATCTTTTTTTCAATTCTATAGAAGGAGAAATATTTACCACTAAATATTTCCACTATTCACAGGGGTTCGTTACAAATGTCTATTAACGTGTATGCCATACTGATATGGCCATCATATGGTCACAGCACATGTACTCATAGTGTATGTGTTAGCCCGAGTTTCCTCTGGCCCCGACACCAGACTTAGACATTTTGACAGATAGATGTCCAAAAGTAAGAATGTCCCATAGGACTCATGTAGATGTTTTCGCTATTAAAGTTGTTCTGAATCCAAAACAGCTGGAATTTTGAAGATTTCTCATTTGTTATATTTTTTTATTAATATTATATATATCATGTTGAATTATTATTCTATTAATTGCTAAAATATATATATATATATAAAATGATTAAAGAACCTTAGAAAACTGTTTGTAGGACCTGGACGGATATCGTCCACCTACGCAGATTTCATCAGCGATGTACCGTTTTATGCTGCTATATTTAGCGAAGGTAACTAATTCCCTTTTTTTAGTAATGTTCTCTTCAATCATATTATTTTTGCTTCTGAATGAGAAACCTCTATAATTGAAACATGACATATCTGACCTGAGAACAACCCCTCTTTACATTGATTACAAAATGGAACAATTTGATTTTAGTATTCTAATTTCTTAAAAGAATTCCAGTGCCTACGTGTAGCACCATACGTTAATTCCAGTGCCTACGTGTAGCACCATACGTTAATTCCAGTGCCTACGTGTAGCACCATACGTTAATGTTTGAGGCTTTGTGTTCGCCAGTACAACTATAAAGCAAAAGGTTAAGGTTTAATACTTAAATGTTTATCAGGTTTATTTCAATTTATATAAGTCGATCATACTACGATTTGTATGTAAACAACCAATACTACATTAATGCATTTTATTTGTTTCAATTTCAGAAGAAAATATTTATAAGTTTCCGGATCCAACAGAATATCCTTTGCAGAAGAACATGTTTTTCACTGTTGGTAAGTTACGATGGCCCATATCAGCCGTCAAACTACTATTACTACTCTAAAGACGTTGTACATCCCCTTTTTGACAAACTGTACATGTCAAGTTACTCTTTATAAATGTTGTACACACGCGTTTTGACAAAATGAACATGACAGTTTACTCTTTATTGATGTTGTACACATTCGTTTTGACAAAATGTACATGACAGTTTACTCTGGATGGGCAGACTGATGTTGTTGATTGAAGGGGAAAGATAATGTTACATTTTATGATAATTCCGCCGCTGCCACCAGTTTAAATTAATTGAACAACACAATAAGCACATTTATATTTATACTTTATTTACAACACAAGTATTTTAATCCGTCAAAAATATACAAGTGTTCACCATTGTGAACGCAATCTCTCCACTCCAAGCTCAGCTGTAAACCTATACACAGACCTAAAACTACAGCTAAAACTACTTTTCTTACTAACTTCCTTATTCTCCAACTTTCTAACTCTCCTCTATGTCTCTAGACCTCTTAACTCGGCCTCCCTAACTAAACCTTCTTTATTCAACTCTCCAACTCTCCTCTCTAACTCCACTTTCCAACTCATGTCTTTTTTTTTCTCCCAAACTTAAACTATCTTATTATCTGTCCCTTTAGCAAAATCCTGCTACATTAAAAAATTTCATAAGTTGGCAAAATTCCAGACTGGACTTCCCCCCACCTAGACTACGGACAGTCACACTAATCTATAGATCTTAAACTATATCTCTACGGCTACTGAGCTACTATCTTCATATACAACCGTTGACACTGACCACGAGCTAATGCTAATAAAATGCATAGCAAATCATCTGTACACTTTGAACAATTAAACGGCTTTTAAATGCATAACAATAATGTCTCTACCCTGGCACGTAAATATTTATCAAAGAAATGCTAATAAATTGTCATGGTCAATGAGAAAAAATTACAACATCAATTAAGAGTAAACTGTCATGTACATTTTGTCAAAACACGTGTGTACAATATCAATAAAGAGTAACTTGACATGTACAGTTTGTCAAAAAGGGGATGTACAACGTCTTTAAAGAAGTAATAGTAATTTGACGGCTGATATGGACCATCGTAGTGCATCTTGTATAAGGTAAATTTATTGTTATACTCATGCAAAGCTCATGCATGATTTTAGAGTCTTTGAAGTGAATATGTGTTCATATATCACAATGTTCTCAGACACTGAAGAGGTTACTTTCATAACTTTTATGGATGTTTGAGAAACAAGGTGTATTTCAGCCCTATATGAAAAGAAGAAAGTTAATTACACAAGAAGTAGACAGGATAGCTGTTGAAGTTTTATTGTGTTGAAATCCACGGTTTTATACACTCCGGGTACAGTACGTTAGCTGAATGTGTTGAATTCTAAGGATATATACAACGTGGGAACAGTTCTCTAGCTGGTGAAATTTGTACACCGCCGGTACAGTACTCTAGCTGATGAATTTAGAATATGTTGAATTACACGGATGTATACAGCGACGGAACAGT
Organism: Chlamys rubida; assembly: GCA_032359455.1. NCBI lineage: Eukaryota > Metazoa > Mollusca > Bivalvia > Pectinida > Pectinidae > Chlamys > Chlamys rubida. Next base: position 12,305 of record JAUMHH010014118.1, read on the forward strand.
ACCCTAGCCGTTGCATTTTGAATGTGTTGAATTCCATAGATATATACACCGCTGATACAGTGCTCTAGCTGTTTAATTTTGGATAAATCCATGTGCTAGTTTTTGTTGTTTTGCCTATATCGCTTAACTACTCCAATTCAGCTCCGCCCATCTCTTTTCTAGAATGCGATATCACCACTGTCCAATTAGTAACCTGTAGCCGTCTAACAAGCTGTCATTTATAGGACGGTCATGTCAACTTATTGGACTAGCTACAGATAACTTATTATACAATAATATCAGCAAAGAGGAATCTTAATGAATTATACATCATTTAAGACATAAGTGTCTCTGTTCAAGGTAAACCAGGAATTTTGCTCTAAATACATGTTCTGTTATGTAGAAAAGAAAAGGGTGCAATGGTGTTGAAATGCAATGCATTTTATTTGTAGTGGAACACCTCACCCATCAAAGATATCTAAATATTGAATTTACCGTATCCGTCCTTATGACATATCAAATCACTGTGATTATAAAGCCTGACTAAAGTAATGTTCAGTCTGAAGATTATTTGAAAAGTCTTTACGCCTCAGGGTTTCTTTTTTAGCTTTACAAATAATTGTTATAGAGATTCACCAAGGCCAATACCAATAGGTGTTTTCCGATACCAGTGCAATTCTACTTTAATTAACATACAGAAACACTTCACTTTGTGATAGATAATTCGATTAAGCCATCACTTAAACATCACACAATTTTGATGTTGTTCTGTATAAATTTGAAAGGCTAAACATTATTTGTATTATTTGTGACATGGTTGTTGAGCATGTGAGCGGAGTGGGATATGCTATGTAATGAATACACGAATGTTATTTTCGTCATGTTATATTAATTCCATTATTTACACTGTCTGATTCAAACAAAATACATATATACATCACAAGACATGCGTTTCGTACCATAATTAAACTGTGCTGCATCTACAACAAAGATGCATACAAGTGCATACACCAATGTGCTGAATATACATAATGATACATACAAGTACCTGGACCAATGTGCTGTATCTACAATAAAGATGCATACAAGTACATGGACCAATGCGCTGAATATACATAATGATACATAAAAGTACATGGACCAATGCACTGAAACTACAATAAAGATGCATACAAGTACGTGGACCAATGTGCTGTATCTACAATAAAGATGCATACAAGTACATGGACCAATGTGCTGAATCTACAATAAAGATACATACAAGTACATGGACCAATGTGCTGAATCGACAATAAAGATACATAAAAGTACATGGACCAATGTGCTGAATCGACAATAAAGATACATACAAGTACATGGACCAATAACTGGTCCTAAGGATGTTCTAATGGTGAGACTATATTATGTAACTATATAACTGCCATAAAATAATGGGTGAAACTATTTTTATTTTTTATTTTTTTTTTGTCAAAAGTTAAAATTTGACACATTTCTTTGTTGATAAACTATATCATTAACATATATTTTTAATGCTAAGCTTTGATAAGTTCACCTATTAAGATTTGCAAATGAGATAATTAAACCTTTGATCAAAAGAATAATATGAACAATTTATGTTGAGATTAAAAGTTAAACAGACATGATTTTTATGTTTCATATTTTACACAAAAATATACAATATACGAAGATACAATTTTATGTACCAGTATGGGACGTTACTGTAGAGAAAAACTCATACAATGTCTCCAGCAATACCAAACACAATACAATATGAGATTATCTAGGTTGACGTGTTGATTATATCAATGAAGTGATTTAATACGCTTATAAGAAACCTCACTGTGCTTTAAATCCATGCTTTTTTTTACTGTGTCAATCTTTGAACCAGTTGCAAAAAACATGAATTTCGAATATGGCGTTGTCGCGGTCCAGGTGTATATCACATCCATGATAATACTGTACAACACTTAATCACATCGAACGTCAGGAAACTCCTCAGCAATATTGAAGTAAGTCAACTCAAATTGAAGTCCATCAAATGTAATCCAATGCGCCATAGTACATGTCGTTGATCCTGTCTGAATGAAATTCGAACAATTCGATTACATTCAAATACATTTTAGTTTCATATTTTTCATAAGAATAGAAATGTTGAAGATAGAATTTCTTTATTATTATTATCTTTTATAATTGTTGATTTGTTGGTTTATGGTACATGCACAAAATTCAACACATTGTATTATACAGATATTTGGTGTGGTAAAAGTATTGTGGTTCAGAATGAACTTTAAATGAATAGTTAAATAGCTAGTATTTACAGCCCACATACTAGTTAAAGAATTGAGTCCTGTAACCGTTATCATTTTTGTTTCAAAAGTGATAATAAGACTTTAACATTATTTAATAAATACACCGGTGATTGCAAACGAAAATTATGCCTTACCATTTTCGAGCATGGTGATAATGTCATGCCTTTGCGTCTTGGACGTTCTATGTTTCCTGTATAAAACAAACCAATATTTTTACATTATTCTTAATAACTTTACGGAAATGTCAATATTTCTTTCACACATATATTATCTACTGCAAAGATTTACGTTATATGAAACATAGCATTCTCTCGTATCTCTTTTTATTGCAAAACACTAGAAATTTCACTCTAAATATTCGTACTCACAATCACAACCGCTTAATTTCGTTTTAAATACAACTGTAGCAATACTGGGTCGGGATATTGCTGTTGAACATGTATCCCTGTTGGATAGAGCGACACTATAATGATATGAGGTCCAGGGTTCGAACCCTGATCTGGCTACGTTGTATTTGTACACTAAGAACAATGTTTTTGATATTTGTCTGGTATATTTCATTTTCAATATTTTTTAATTATAGTCTTTTTTTTTTCCTTTTCCAAAATAATTAATGAAAGCAATATTCATGCTTCAAAAATTCTAATGAGTACTTTCATTTGTTTTGTAAATTATCGTTACAGTAATGGCAATACATGTAGGTACTTATTACTTTATTAGGTATCGCATGCTTCTGAGTTTGTACTTAACTGAAGAGCATGTCATTACATGGAATCGTATTGGAAATGTAGTCTATTGAGTTTGTACTGAACTTGTCATTTGCTTTAATATGTATTGTTATAAATGATAATGATATTGTTTCATGGCTATATGTACCTGTATTTACAGTTTGTACAGTATATAGGACGACGTTATAATGTTTTACCTGTATTTTTGATAGTTTTCGATATTACAGTAACATTACTCATGTTCACGTACGAATGTTTTTCAGAGCTGGAATTGATGCTTGGTGCGTACCTTATGCAAAGTCATACAACACATACTCACTAATCTTTGCGTAATAGCACGAGGACACGAGGACCTATTTCGAGCATGGACAATCGCCGGATCCTTATCAACATCAATGTTGTAGGGCGTGTTGCAGCAGAAGGTCTGGATAGTAAGGTTTCCTTTAAAAATAAAACATTATTATTTAAAACGCCTCTTCTCAGAGATGAGGTCCATTTGATAAAATCCACATTAAATAAACCGATTAAGAAATTACAACAATGAAATTTAGGCTTATGCTTTACAAATGATCTACATTTGATTATTTTAGTTTAGAATCATGCAACTCACTTTGACAGAAAAATCCATTTTCAACTAGTTTTCCTTTCAAGCCTATAGCAATTGTTGAGCCCCTGAATGTATCACTCCTTTTTCTTGGCAATTCGAATGCACTCCACACGGGATAGTGTGGAATTTGTGAGGAAGAGGGTTGAATATATGTCCATTTCAAATCATGCATAAATGTGTCCGCGTCGAAGGTACAACTTGAAAAGCTAGATACCCTGCACAATGCATTGGTATTTTTCACGATAGTAACAACAGTATTGCGTGGCTTTCTGTCGGAATGAACTGCTGACGTTCTAATCGTCGGGCAATGGTGTTCAGTTGTGTTTTCGAGCTGAGGCTGTGCAGCATCTAGCTGACATCGGCTAACGGAGCTTCTTGCTTGCATTCGTTGAAAGCTGTTTAAAAATCCACCATCTAAAACATCAGGAATGTCGAGTCTAGAATTGTTGTGACTTAAATATCTCTGTTGGTCTTCGGAAGAACACTTGCGATGACAACATCCAAAACTGTGCATTTGATCAAACTCAGAGTGTTCCATTTGTTGAAAGGCGTCCACACGAGGCATGCTTTCGCATGTTGTACAAGTGGCAATTCCAGTGTTGCCGATAAGGTAAAATCCAGTCCTTGCAATTTCGGGATATATGCCGTTTCTTGCGGTATAGACAAATGACAACAGACGCATGATGGAGGTCTTCCTGGTGTCTACAACATCAGAAAGCAATGCTAAAGGTCTTGTGTTTGGCAAAATGAAATGCGTATGACCAGCCGATGGCGTAGGTGGGAAATGTCCTTCTCCTCTAAGATCTGAAAGGTATACAGATACCAGTTGTATAACGACTTGTACATTGGTTTGTTCAAACACAGTTTGTTTCTCCAATTCTAGTACTTGATCTTCGTTTCCTTGACTGAGGTAGACACATTTTACCTTCGAAAAGAATGTTGCCGAATGTATAGTATCCTTTAAATCTATCGTTGTTGACGTGAAGCGTTTATTTTCTGGAAGCGCAAGAAGTTTTGCAGCTATATCAGCTCTCAACATTCTGAAAGTACCATGGAACGTTTCATTAGGTTCCCCTCTTTTGCAGAAAACAATCCTCACACGAAATGTTTTTACATGCTGGTTCTCTATAGGCATGTCAAAAGGAAGGTAAAAACCAACGTTTCCGAAACTCTGGGTTCTTGACATAAATATCTTCCCGCTGATCAGGAATGTGTCATCATTTTGTGTTCTAGTTCTACATTCACTATTCACTATCTCGTCTTCACAGTGGATACGGACATCATTGTCCAGTGAACTTGCAACCCTAAGAGGCAATGCTACTTCTAGTATTCCAAGTATACCTCCAAGGCTGAAAAGACAACAACTGGATTTAACTAAGTTATAAACCGTCGTACAGAAACATATGCAAGAATTTAATGTACCAAAATATAGAGACATCTTGTATCGGAAGTCCGTTTTTTTATATCAAATCAACCCAGAAAATAACAGCTAGTCATACGTATTGCAACATTTTTGTTATCATTGACCAATAGAACTGAAAAAAACATGTTTGCCCCTACTTCCAATTTAAAATACAACATTTGATATAGCGCCCAATCTAACTACAGTCGAACCGCGTTTTCTCGAAGTCGACGGGATCGTTATGCGGGTTCATAAATTGGTATGAAATTTGCTGTTTGAACATTGCACTAGCAGTTGTTGATTTTATTAATAGCCAATGCTTGTAATCAATCGATTAATGATATAGGTAATCAATATATAACAAATACAGGTATGTTATTTTACAATGAACACGCTAACAAAAATAGATTATTTTATTTCCGAAAAACGTACTTTCGTTTAACGCGATCCAAACGGTTGGACCACATAGTGAATTCGTTATTTAATATGGACGACCTAGTTATTTAATTATTGTTTTTGGCTAGTCTAGATCTTGGCAAAGTCTTTCCTGGTCTACATTTGTATTTGCAAGTCCGTCAAGTTTTACCTCTGAAGTGTTATACTTAAAAATCGAACTATCCCTCTGTCTCCGACCTCGTAGTTTACAGTGCGGAAATGAAAGTGCGCAAGTATAAAACAAATCACTGTAATGGAGCGTACGCGTAGTTGATTCTGTAAATGAAAACACACACAAAACGATTTTATCGTACATGTAACACATTGAATCATTAAAGGCAAATGTGACACCTGACACCTCCTCAACTCGATGTAATCAACAGCAATTATCGTATTGTTAAGTCTCTCGATCGACTTTCAAAGCCATTCTAGCTCCTGTAAAACATGAACCCGTGAAGCTGTCCTAGGTTGTGATTTTAACTGTGGAACTTTTATATGCATGACCACGTTTTGTGACCAATTTTACGGTTTGCACTGTCGTCTGTTTGGGTGTACGTACATAATACTGTTGATCAACATTGATGAAGTTTGATTTTTAGTATGAACAACATGGTTTTGACAGTCCGCACACTTTACAGTCTGAAGCTTTATCGTAATTTATTTTACCGATTTCATGCTAGTCTACTCATGAAAGAGGTTCATCAACACGGAATGGCGAGATGTCGTACTTTTGCGTGTTATTTGTATCAAAGAAATAATAAGTGACAAAATGAAATTCGAACACTATGCAGTAGACGATGTTTTGATGTTAGATTCACGCTATCGAAACCAATATCTTACTTCGAGGTATCCGAGTTTTTCGACTTTTCAGGGTTCGAATTATCAGAGTTTTATTTACTATGATAAAGAAGAGGTTTGGCCGGAACCGGAGAAATACTTCGAGATAAACGGGGTCCTCGAGTTAAAAGAGTTCGACTGTATAATAAGCCACTCTAAAGCGCTTTACTGTACATAGATATACAATTTATACAATCAATACAATAAGCATATATATTAATCAATACAATGTTGAGCAATTCGCAGGAACGAACTACATGTACTTGTCATATGCCACTATGCTAATATCTCCCTGTATGTATGTCTGCGTGTGTGGTGGAGATGTATTTAGTTCTGTTTGTAGTCGAACCGTGCTTCCAACGGTATCATTTAAAGTGCCACTTCACCTGAATGCTACAGCACAGACACCGCAACATCCACCCCAGACAATTTTATACTCCAGTTAAACTGTGTTGAACTGAACTGAACCCCGCCCTCCTCTGTAAAGGGACCCACTATTTCAATCTACATTCTGTGTCAATCTATAGTCCTTTAATACATTCAACCTAAGCAGCAGTTTGTTCTTCTTTAAGCAGTATAATAAGTGTCCCAAACATAACTAACCATCCTTATCATATATCATCTGCAATTAAAGCAATGGCTTTTCGTAATAAGTACATGGGTTGTTTGATAATTCAATTATAGTTTGGTTTCTTTTTTTTTGGGGGGGGGGTTGCTCCGTCAAATTATTTAAGCAGTTTATGTTTCCCTAAACTTAATTATATTAATTTTCAATCCCTTCACGTAGGACGGATCTGTTAACATTAGTTTAGTCATAATGCATTATATATACACGTACAGATATGTAATTAACAATGTAAATCAAATTACAATGTTATTTGCACTATCATAAATGATGTGGACATTGTTGTTACAAGGTAACGTACCTTTTATCGCTACACACACTTGGCATGATGTACGGAAACTGCTGTGGCCTGAAAAGCATAAATAAGATACTTTATAAAGTATTGAAAAGCCCTTTAAATTGTTTGTAAACCGAAAAGTTCACAACTCAAAAATTGAAAAAGAAAACAATTATGATGTATTAACAACAGGAAAAAGTTTGAATTAAAACAACTATACGGTTTAACTTTCCTGAACGGCAGCATCGTCAACAGATGATATTTTTGAAATACACAGTAGAAACAAAAAGAGTAATACTGATGCTGCCAACCTTTCAGCTTTATGTAACTTTTAACTTAGTTTCACAATCTTACAGTTTAATCCTTAAACCTGTGTTATTCTTTTTTTCTTACCGTTTATTATCTAATAAAGATGCCCCGTATAAACTTCCCTGTGGTAACAGAAACGACATATACCATTATATATGTGCATGGAATTTTTACATATCTTATGACATAGCTAGATCACTGGCTTTAATCATACATGTTCATGTTTATATGATCACATATTAAATTCAGAATATTGCAGATATAAAATGTATGTTTAAGATCATTATGATATTATATCAAAATATTGCTTTTCTGATAGTTTCTACATGTAGTAGAGGTACATTGTATTATGCTTATTATATTATAAGGTACCAATATTATATGCATATAAAATGTTTGCATTTTGCTTCAATTCCCATCTAGATATTCATTTACAGTGAAATTATCAGCAGTAAAGAATACTTACAACAGCGGAAATGAAGCATTGCATGAATCATAGTGCTTTTCCTTCCTCTATTTACTCCTTAGGTGGACAAATAAAGTGATTCACAGATCAAACTGCAACAAAGAAAGGGAGATAACACAAAAAGTTAAGTTTAACAAAACTCCTGTCCGTGTAGTCAATTAAACTAACACAATTACATATAGTTTAAATTGACTAGAACATTATAAGCCCTCGGTATTATCAGTAGCTACTCATGTAATTTTTATTTATGTTTATTCGATATTCATAGAAATTATACTCAAAATGGTATAAACATTGTAGTTTATGCCATATTTTGTTTAAAGTACAAATAATGCAATATTGAATTATGTGTTTTGCTTGTAAGTTTCGAATTGTAAAGTAAGTATACATATATGTATGACGAAAATCAAAGTTTCATTGATAAAAATATGATATATATCGGTTTGTGTGATGACTAGTTTACATTTTTGTTATGACGTTTACATCCTGATTTAGAAACTGACTCACTGCAATCTCATTTGATGTTGATGACGTCAAACTATTGTTACTATTGTTCTAGTAGAAGATAAAAGAAAAAGTAATAAGAGATACAAATGGACATTTTGTTTTGTGAACATTTCCTGATATACTTAATTGTTGTCATCACAATCTGTTATCTTTACTCGCCAAGGTTCGTATAACAATGGATAAACTTTGTCAATACAGACTTATCTTCAATTTGAATATCTGACCGACCCTAGCTCTAACAAACATGTTTTTGTGATAAAACAGGAAGGATTTAAAGGCAATGCTGGTAAGATTTTTCATATCATTTATTTTATATTGTAAATGTTAAATATATGTTTGATATATATATATGTTTGTTTAAGTTCTGTTGATCATATTTATTTAGACAAATATGATTAGAAATATATATTTATTTGAATGAAGTGATATAGAAAGTTAAACAAACAAATCTGAACAGGAAATACCAAACATTCACTCTGGTTTATTTGTTCTATACAACATGTTAATATGTTAATATACTAATATTTAATAATTTTGGGATATTATTATATCAATAGGTTTTTCTATAAAATCTTTTTGGTCGGTTTTACATACAAGCACACTTTTATTAACGATGTACACTGTAGGCACTCCTTCAGACAAATATATACACAGAAATAACAAAAATAACGACGGTTCGAATATATACTAAGCTTGAGCATATTTCTGTAAAAGACTCTTATATATATAGTAATACATTGTATTTCAACGATTGATGTTTTAGTCTTTTGTATATATATATATTGCGTATATTTAAATATGCAGTATAGGGGTTTTAAAAAGCACCGGAAGTTACCCGATTACTATATGAAGAATATAGAAAACAACCTATATACTTTCAATAAATATCAGCAATGCCAGCGCCCTATTCCACCCTATTTTTGCATCTCTACAAGTTGTACCCGTGGAACTAGATACACAAACGTTTGTGTGAACACATGTGTCTTGATTATCAGAAAAGCAGATTGTTTATAAATAGACATGACGTGTTGATCGCATTCAAAGAAATTCATGATATCCAGTAAGCATAGAAAACGTTGTAAATAGTTTTATTGCGTTGTTAATATTAGTTCAAACATTTAACATTACTTTAGACTTACACATGTGTGTAATTAAAATGTGCATACAGCATAATATCTAAACACACGTTCACACCAGGAAGTACAATTACCCCCTCAAAACCGAAAGTTATGTGTACTCATGTAAAAATGATTGAGACATTTTTATCGAAATCGAATGCTTTATACGTTGTTTTAACAAGCGCATTTCAATGCGGCTATAAAATGTTACACTTCAGTTGCATTTTATTATTGTCTATTTTCTCTTTCTATTAACCATGTATACAGTGTGATTGAAATCACGCTTATTGAATGATATAACTAAGAATTAATAAAAACAATTATTACCTTTCGTGTAGACATCCATGACATGTTCAAGCGTTGGGTAGTAACTAACAACGAATTGCAATAGATGCAATCTACTTCGACATACCTGCAGAAAGGTAGTTCAATTTAACTTCAGGTGTAAATATTCAATTTATAGACGTGAACTAAAAATAGATACACTTCACTCAGGGAATACCATTTTCTCTTTCGGTTTTCCTGTTAACCATTAGATAACGACCCCAAGAGGTCACATTGGTGCATATCGAGGACTTGTTGTTTAAAGTGTGATTAGCTTCAAATGCCAGTAACAACAATTCAAAATAAAAAGGCCCTTCTTTTCTGTACATGTCTGGTGATTTACTTTATAGAGGGATTTTATGACTTTAGTCGACCGTCATGATTGATTTTATATGACTCGGGGTTTTGCATTTATACATCTATCTTATGACGTGTAGTAGAAGAGGTAAAGTTTATATATATTGTAATTAATTCGTATTGATACCATACAATTACGTTGTTACGATGTACAAGCTGCAGTCAAGACTGGATACCTTCTACATCAGCAGTGCTATGTGATATACATTTATGATATTTTTGTCGACTAAGTAAATACTTTTAAATTTAGAATGATATATTTAAAATCTCCAATCATTCATTGATATACATACATGACCATTATTCTCTGTCGGTTGTATTGTTTTGTTTTCGTTTGACATTTTTAGAGTGACTATGAATTGAACGTCTTTCAGATTTTTTAGTGTATTGGGGAGTAACCTTTGTTAACAATACATACAGGTCAACGCCACACAACCGAGAATCGGAAAAATACGGAGACACTGCTTAAACTGATTGTGTTGAATAGAGTTCTATACCGTATCCATTACTAAAATGTATACGTGCTAGCACATCAGTGCATCTTACTTACATATTTCAATGTACCAGGTTCCACTGATTTGCCCCTACACAAATAGCGGTATGTTTTAATGTAATTTAATTTATGGTTATAACAATAATGGGTTTTGCTTTACTGATAGTTTCTACCAGAGGTATGAATTGAATTACAATAATTTGGATGGAATATATTTTGAAACAACCAACATAAACTTCTGTTTCAGCTTGATACAATATACAAAGTTACACTAAGGTTCACCTACACACTGCTATAATGCGTTTATCTGAAATGTATAGATTCTGTGAGCTTTTTAATGGTGGCTTTGAATAATGATATATCTTAGACAAAATTGACAAGCTCTGTTTTGGCCGATATATATGAAATATTTGCCTTTTCTACAATCAATATTTAAATGATCATTCACACTTGAATTATCAGCATGGAAGAATACCCACAACAGCGCAAATGAAGCATTGCATGACTCATGGTGCTTTTAGAAAATTACTCATTTAGCTTCTGTTTTTGCTTTATGACGTCACACTTTCGTTATTGAATTTCATGGAAGTGAAAAGACAATATCTATCAGAGATAAAGATGGACACTGTGTTTTGTGTACATATTTTGTATTTGTGTCCTAACAAACTGTCATCTTGACTCGTTATATGTTTGTCTGAAAATGTCTCATGTTTATCAATATCAATCATCCTAGCTCTAAAAATAGATTGATCATGAGCTTGCGTCATGTTTAATTTTGTAAACTACACATCAGCCTGTTGTGTGAAAACAGGAAGGATTCAATGGCATTACTGGTAAGTCTTTTTTCATATTATTTATTAAACATGTATCATATATGTGTGATTTATATTAAGGTGTATGTGTGTGTTTTACTATCGTAATATGTAATATGTATTAAGATATACATATTTAGAAACATATGTAAATTTGAATATAATGATGTGGTAATTTAAACAAGAATATCTGAAAAGGAAATACCACACATTCCTCTGATGTATTTGTTCTATTCAATATATGTACCGGTAATACGTTGTATTTCAACGATTAATGATGCAGTATCCTGCACGATTATATGAATGTGCATGCTGTTGTATAGATACATTCTGTATATTCAATAATGCTGTATGGGGTTTTTAAAAAGCAACGGAACATACACAACTAACTAAAAATGACTACAGGAAAAACACTCATATACTTACGTTAGATATCAGCATTGCCAGTGCCCGTATCCGCGATATTTTTGTTATCCTACTAGTTGTATATTTGGAACTAAATACAAACTATATTGTGTAAAAAGATGTGTCTTAATTATCAGTTAAGCAGACTGTTTATAAATAGACATGACGTGTTTGTGAATTCAAAGAAATTCAACATATACAGTTAGCATAGAACAAGTTTTGTAAACAGCTTTATTCCATTGTTAATATTAGTCCAAGCATTTAACATTACTGTAAACTTACACATGTGTATTATACAAATATGCATACAGCGTAACATTTCAACCTACGAGTACACCAGGAAGTACAATTACTCCCTCAAAACCGAGAGTTATATGAATTCATAGTAAAATAATTGAGGCATTTCTATCGAAATCGAATGTTTTGTTCGTTGTTTTGACAAGCACATTTCAATTCCGCTATGAAATCAAATATTTCGATTACACTGTAAATATTGCCTTTCCCTCCTTTCAAATAACTTTAAGTTAAGGCAGGCAGTTAAGTTAAACTCCGGTGTAATATTATATTCGTGAACTAAAAATAGATACACTTCACTCAGGGAATGTTATTTTCTCTTCAGGGTTTACCTGTTGGTATATTGATAGACCGGAGACAGTCAACACTGCTTGATATTGGTTAACCATTAGATAACGACCCCTAGAGGTTACATTGGTACATATCGAGGCCTTGTTGATTGTACATATCTGTGTCCTGACGTGTTGCAGCAGAGGTAGTCTAGCTTTCTGTCCTCGTATGTCCGGTGAATATTTTCAACATCATGGCCCAGAAAATACAAACATAATCAACTTATGAAAGTTGACTGTTTTCACCAAAACACCAGAAAAAAAAATATTTTTGTATTTTCATGGTTTGTAAGGTAGTTGTTGGTAGAAAAGTGATATTTGTAATACAATCAAAATCGTTACGGCGTCAACAAGCCGTGTTCAAAAAGAACACGCCCACAAACCGAACGGTTGTTTCAGCTTGTCACTCACTGCAC
>JAUMHH010014130.1:0-10975 GCA_032359455.1 Chlamys rubida
TAAAACTATAGATATAACAAAGATAAAACTATAGATATAACAAAGATAAACCTTTAGCTATAACAAAGATAAAACTATAGATATAACAAAGATAAACCTATAGATATAACAAAGATAAAGCTATAGTTATAACAAAGATAAAACTATAGATATAACAAAGATAAACCTATAGTTATAACAAATATAAAACCTATAGATATAACACAGATAAAAAATATAGATATAACAAAGATAAACCTATAGATATAACAAAGATAAAACTATAGATATAACAAAGATAAAACTATAGATATAAAAAAGATACAACTATAGTTATAACAAAGATAAAACTATAGATATAACAAAGATAAACCTATGGATATAGCAAAGATAAAACGATAGATATAACATAGATAAACCTATAGATATAACAAAGATAAACCTATGGATATAACAAAGATAAAACTATAGATATAACAAAGATAAAACTATAGATATAACAAAGATAACCCTTTAGATATAACTAAGATAAACCTTTAGTGATAACAAAGATAAACCTATAGATATCACAAAGATAAACCTATATACATAACAAAGATAAAACAATAGTGATAACAGAGATAAAATAGAAATTACAAAGGTAAACTAAAGTGATAAACATATAATGATATAGATCTCAACCCGAAGGTAACTTTTCTGAACATTTTAAACGAGGCTTTCACGAGTTAAACTATAAAAGATTTATCCCGAGGGTTGAAATTTCACTGTCTGTACAACACAAGAAGGGTTGAAATTTCACTGTCTGTACCACACAAGAAGGGTTGAAATTTCACTCTCTGTACAACACAAGAAGGGGTGAAATTTCACTCTCTGTACCACACAAGAAGGGTTGAAATTTCACTGTCTGTATCACACAAGAAGGGTTGAAATTTCACTGTCTGTACCACACAGGAAGGGTTGAAATTTCACTGTCTGTACCACACAAGAATATTTTTCTCCCACAATTTCTTACCGTACAAATATGTTGTTATGGTTTAAGAACAATACCGTGCCATCAGAAGGGCGCACGAAATGTGTGGCAAAATTGATGTGGCGACCCAAGGTATGCTGCATTAAGTCATATACAAAGTGCATCATACAAACCAACACAGTATTAAAATGACATAAATAGAGGATCTGTCATAAATTTCCATTCATATTAGATTTATGATACAACTTTTGGATTTTATATGAAAATATGAAAAATCCAAAACGAGTAACATAAATCTTATATGAAGGAAACGAATGACAGATTATGTTTAGCCTATAATTAGGCGATAGTACGTTGTTTTGAGTGGCTATAATTGCGATTAGAACATGAAATTTGGTTTGAACGAAATTTCATGTTCTAATCGCCAGTATAGACACGAAAATCAACGTACTATCCCCATCCTAACACACCTTAACAAATATACTACGCTAATATGTTTAGAAACATCGTATTTCCTTGTACAAAAGTACGTAGTAAAGTACTTTATGACCTGAACTGGCGACTTGTCATTCTGCAGCTGACTGACCAATCGGAAAAAAGCTTTCAAGAGTCGGTAATTTCGCCCCGCCCATACTGGCGAGCGCTCGATCTGTATGTTGACAAGGAGGAATATTTGGATTGTTCGTGAACGTCCTGTTACCAAAGTTTATAAGACACATTCGAATTAATATTGACCAAATTCGTACATTTCCATGTCAGTATGCATACCAATCTGTACTACTCTGTGTCGATACGCAAAGATTGGCATGCATACTGACAAGGAAATGTAAGAATTTAGTCAACGTAATCCAAATTGTCGTATAAACTTTTCGTAACAGGACGTTCACGAACAATCCAAATAGTCCGCCTCGTCAACATACAGATCGAGCGCTTGCCAATATGGGCGGGGCCAAATGACCGACTTTTGAAAGCGTCTTTCTGATTTGTCAGTCTGTTACAGAATGACACGTCACCAGCAAAGGTCACAGAGTACTTTACTACGTACTTGTAGCAAGGAAATACAATGTTTGTTAAGGTGTGTTAGAATGGGGAAATTACGTTGTTTTTCTTGTCTATACTGGCGATTAGAACATGAAATTTGGTTTGAACATGAGACCGATACACTATTCTAAATATAAGCAACACTTTTACTGTCAAGATAAGGAACCGATATTTGAGTGACATCTAAAAGTTCGCCATCTTAACACGGTTCAATTTAAGCAAACACGAATCTTGTTGTGATACTTACGGACGGCAAATAGTTCATCTTTCTTTGAATTGTGTTTTGTTTTAATTTCTCTGTCGACCGTTATTGTGTAGAATAGCTGCACAAGCTTTTGTCATAACAATGTACACAATTAAATAACGTCATTTTACAATTATAATGACATCATTATAGCTGAGCCGTTGATCCAGAGATATTCCTTTTCACCGTAACAATAAGTCTTTACCTTGATGTTATGACAAAGAAATATGTTTCCCCAGGGTAAGATTTCTTTTTTATCCCGAAAATAGCAAACTAAGCCTCTATTCTTTTGTGTTTCATTGCAAGCAAATTCAGATTAGCTAACAGTGTTCATTTCACGAGTTAGTTAGCTGGCAATCGTTGGTAAAACATACTGTTTGTAAGCACGTGTCGAAAAAATTTGAGTGTGGTTATTACATCATCAATTCGGATTTATGTAACTTACAAACTAAAATGTGTCTAGAGTTCTTTCGAAACCATTCACGACATTCACAAGTGTAAAACGTCGAACTGATTAAGAACTAATGTAACAGGTTATCTGCATGAGCATCCGGTGGCTGATGTGAATCCCGTACCTGCCTGTGTGTGTTTGTCATCGCTGTTTACCAAACCTAAAGGATGGGTTCCATACGGCTCACGCGATCATCTCTGTGTTCGCCTGCAGTCTGCCCAAACACACGGTGGTGTAATTATGGACATATACTGACATTAAGATTATATAATCAAGGAACCTGTGACCAGAAATATTTTTAGAATAGCTAAGAACAAAGGAGCAGTAATATTCGGAGTAGTAGGGGGTTTATTGGAGAGAAAAGGCTCATCCGTGTTCTCGTTCAGAACAAGGCGAACGTTAATCAATATGGCGCCCAATCAGGCCGTAACACACACGGATGGCGTACATCAGCCCCGGGCACTGACACCGCACGAGCTGGTTTCTAGGGTTGATATGCCAAACATTTACGGAATTAATAACATTTGCCAAACACTTTTTTAAGAAATTGACATCAGTAGGCGTCAGACTCATCAACTCTGCTGTGTACAACTCTCGTCTGCTCGCGGTGATGTAAATTCCCGCCATATTCTTGGTACATGTACGAGTTTAATTGTTTTTGTTTACAATCTATTGGTTATGCTTGTTTTCCCTATGGAGGGGTCGGAAGGAAAGTGAAGGAAGGAAGATTATATATATATACATTTCTCTCGTGTATGTAAGCACTCAAAGAAGGGTATGGATGGAGGGAGGGGATGAATAGGTAAGAACGGAAAGGTACAAATATATCTCAATGAGTTTGGCATCGTATCAACACAAATAGTGCTAGAATGGCCTCAGTCGCGTGTACATGCTTTTTATATACATGTACTAGTAGAGAGACGATCGTAAAAGTTGGCATCTCCCAGTCTCATTAACAGTGAATAGACACAATCGTACACTTAAGCTACTCTCTTTCCCATTACCAAAATAGAGAGACGACTGTATAATTTAGCCCGTTTGCTCCTGACAATATATAGACGGTAGTACACTGTGCATGTCTTGTCCCGAATGTTAGGATGTGGTCCAATTTGCATACTTTCTCAACTTTCTGTCACTTTTTGATCATAACAAGACACATATTTACAGCGTCACACATACAATGTCGTTTTATTTATTATTGAAAAAACCAATTCACAATTAATCGAATTGTTACTATCAACGCCCCATGATCCAATAAACTACTATTGTACTAGTATAATATAGATGCACCACATTTATACCAGAGGTTTACTATATCATGCAGACATAGAAATGTCAACCTTCGGGATAACCCTTCGTGCTTTGAGTTGAGATTTCCCTGTCAGCATCACGCGAGAATAATTGATTCTGTTTTATTAGTCATAACATTTCTTAGATGTCCTACAAACCTCAAAATGGTACACAGTCACAAACACAACACTACAAAAAAATACACGAACGTAAACAATAAAATCCTTACCCAAACAACAGTCTACGCTATATTTTAACCAATATTTATTTATAAAGAATATTTGTTTCGTTGAACCGTAGGTAAGAGTCGAAAATGATATGCAGCATAAATGAATGACAATGATTCACGTCTTAAAACACAGTTCCATGCAGTTGTCATGGCAGTATAGTAGTATTTGTTTAGAGATTCACATTAGATATCACTTAGTGTCCCACTCATGAAAATATTTGATTTGTTTATCAAATGACAATATCGAACAATAAACGGGTAATAACACTAAACCATGACCTTGCCTAAGTGTTACTATTGAAAATAAGATGGTTACACTTTACAACTGTTCGCCATTAAATAATTCCTAATCATCTGTCGTGTCCTAATTATCTACATTACACATCCATTGCCCAGATTTGATATAAGATCTGTTCAAAATTTAAGGAATGCATCACCCAGAAATGATTTCTGCTCTACGGGCAACCTTCACCCATGGAGCTGCTTTTGACACAGTTTAAGAGTGTTAATGTCATTGTCTCTTTTCACAAAACAGTTCCGGCGTTTTAAAATTATACGTAATGAAATAAAAAGTCAAAAGGCAGTTTGTTGGTGGAAACTTCGAAAATAATGAATTAAATGAGTGATGAAATCAAATTATATCAAAAGAAGTACTTTAGTAATGAAATTCCTTATGATATTGCATTCCTTTACAAGAAAATCATCGAGCGTATGATCTCAGTATCGCTTTCAGCCTATGTAATAAATACATTATTACATCATCGTATGTTAGTGGAAACGTACAGTTTGTTAATCTGAATACTTGTAGTATTTGATAGAAATACTTCGTTTCAGTCGATGAGTGTACATTATAGAGAGATAACATTGACTTTCATCGCTGTAAAACATATCTCCTCGACAGTTTTAATGGTTTGTAAAGAAAGTTGAATTTGTAGGTATGGCGTCATGAACTAGTACTAGCAGCAACAGAGGAATCGGGTTCTAAATATAGATTTGTAGATTAGGGAGTTACAGGTTTTAGTGCTGTGTCTACACGTGTACGATTTGGTGCGGTCTGAGATGTCTATTTTGCTGATTGATGGGTCTGATACTGATGTTGACGTCATTATTCGTGCTCGTAGTTTTCTATTTCTGGAAAAAAGAGGCTTATTTTTGCACCTGAACTTTACAACTAATACATTAAATAATGATCAAAACAGATCCCGTGTAAATTGCATTTTAATGGTAATGTGTTTACTACAATGTAGTAATATAAGGCATACAGCTCGTCATTATCCCATATTATTATCGAAATTCTACCAATATCTTTCATTTGAAACGATATTGCGCCATTTTTGTTTTTGTTTTGTTCTCAAAGAGTACACTTGTATGTTTTCTATTGTAGATACGAAGATGCCCTAGTAAGATGGGAGTGGCCTTGAGGCCATCACCATGGTAACGTCGGCCTGAGGTCGGAGCGGATGAGCAAGAATCACGGAGAATCAAGCCATTCCCGCGCTTCCGAATCGCCCGCACTTATCCCAGCCTCAAGTGACCTAAACCTTACTCCAACTGATAATGTCAACGAACAAATCAGTGAGGTCAGCCAAGTCCAGTTTTGCAGCTCAGCCGCTATCTTCAACCCTCAAATTGAAAAAGTTCACCGCAATGAAACAAACCTGCCCGAGCGACTTGCCACGCCTCTCACGCTCGTAACACTGCCAGAAGAAAAGCCAGTCACCTACCTCAAACCTGGTCGCGCGCCAAGCACTCACACCCCAATCAAACCTGTCAAGGGAAGCAACATGGGTAACATATTTGGAAACAAGAAGAAGAAAAAGAAAAATGTACAGAAAGAGGACGAAGAAGAAATATGGAAAAAGATGGGCGCGAATGATTCATCTACTTCGTTGCAACGTGAAGGAAAGAAGAAAAACAAGAAATGTAAAGACAAGAAATCGAAACGTGTGAAAACGCCCTCGCCTTCGAGAGGAGGGGATGGATCCCTCAAAGGGAAGGACCCCAAACGATACGCAATGTACGAGCCACAGTCCAATTCGAAGGAACCTCAGACACAAACCGTTAGGTCACGTACTCTACCGGCACGAGTCGATCCTTCGGAATTTCGTAAAAGCATCGGCGATCCAATGGACTTTCGAATGGCGGACGATGTGTCGTCTGCTGGAAGTCCAGGACATGCCACGCCAGAAACAGCAACTCCACCCGTTCAAAAGTCACCAGTTCCTATTTATAAAAAGATCAACGTCAACCGAGACAAAAAGACTAAAGAGAGAAGCTTACCCAATACGCCAAAGATAAATCGCAAGGATACAACTGTAAAATCTGGTGATTTAAATAGCGCTAAAGTCGCAGAAATAAAACAGCCGCATCTTGTGCCAACTCCAGGAACTGGAAGTCCAAGGCCGAGGGGATATATTCTGCCATCTCCGCCAAGCCGCCCTAAGTTTTATTCGACGGAACCAGGGTCAGCGAGTCCAAAATTACTGAGAGTACAACCTCATAAACTGGTGACGCTGAACACAAGTAGTGATGACTCTAGTTATTCTACCAATGAAAAAGTTGCATCATTACGCGATAAGTCAAAACAAAGGAATGCGCCTCAGTTAGACCATGCTGGTCAAATAAATAATAGCAGCAGAAAGGATGTGCCTGGTTCGCGTATGGCATGCGCAGGAGACGCCGGTCTGGTAGGTTTGCAGCTCAGCAAACAGCACAGCGCAGACGCCGTAGACATTGCTATGCAAAAAGAAAACGAAGAAAATGAGCGTAATCTGAAACGAGAAGAACGCCGCAAAATGGCGGGAGTTACAGAAATAAAAACTGTGCCAAAGCTCGAACAATGTCAGAATATTCGTGAAACTGTTGTTGAGGCAATAGAATCTCGTATCACCGAGTCGGAGAAACACGAAGTTACATCCGGGCCTAAAGTAGCCGTTCTTTCGACTATTCCTCCTCCTGAGAAAGCTGTTTTGTCACATGTACCTCCTCCTAGTCCCTCCGCCATGGATGCGTTGTGCGAGGAGAACGAAGAAGATGATGTGCATGATGATGAATATGATGATGATGACAGTGACAATCATGTGACATTGAGGAGAAGCAAGGAGGTCGAAGAATTTGGCGGAATTGTTTGTCAACGTTTGTCCCAGTTACTGGAAAGCCAGGATGACGGGACACTTAAGTTACAGTTCGTTGAATCAAATGGCCCTTCGTCGTCATTGTCGCCTTCTAGCCCATGCATGATAATGAGTGGCGGAAGTGACGTAGATAGGGAACGAATGGAAGATGCGGGCCTTGGATATTCGAGTATGTCTCCACCGATAGAGACAGAGAATCTGTATAAAGAAAAAGCAATTCAGAAGAACCTGTTGTGTGTCGAGATGACAAAACCATCGACTTTCTCAAAAAGACTAGAAAGGTCCTCCATATCCACACGATCTACTCAGGGAAGCAACTCAGCATCGGATGTGGATGGGAGGGTCAATAACAGTGATTCCAAATCATCACGGTCACGTGATTTTATACGAGATCGTCGGGAAAATGAGAGTGACATCAGTTCGTCGGAAGAGGAGAGTTCCTATACCAGTGATTCGGAGTACTTGTCTCATAGTTATGATGAGAAGCGTGATCACGTGACCAGTTATAGAGAAAATGAATATTCAATACCTTGGGATTTACATCAGTATCCGAGGAGCGTAAGTTATACGTCCGATGGTGTCGACATATCGGAAAGCGAACTATATTGTGAACGTGAAATTCGAAACAAAATCGATCATGTTAAAATCGAACATGCCCAGCTAAATTCTAGAAATTTCCGTAAAAGGAACGAACAAGAGATATCGGATCGTGACGAAATGTCCGAGAATAGGTGGGACGAGTATTCCTATGGCGAAAATCAGAAGAAGGATTCACATTTTAACAAAAATCGGCAGATTTCTGTAGAGGAACTCCATATAGAGCCGACAAATGTTAAACGACAACTATTTCAACTGCCTACGCGTTTCTGTGAAAGTGACACCACTAGTGAAATAATGGAGGCCGAAATTAAACCGTCATTTGTTGATTCCAGTGAAAAAGCATCGTCTAATATTCCAAAACGAGGTTCAGAAATAATGAGTGACGTCATAGATGCATACACAGCTGAGGAGTTGGCTGTTATGAAACGAAACGCACCTATAGTGCCTCCTAAACGCCAATCAACGCTAAGTGAAGAGGTATTAATAGAACAACCGACAAAACCATCAGCCCTTGATAAATCGTTAAAGAAGATATTTAATCAAGAGGAAGAAATAGATGAAAAATATCCGGAGTTAGCTCCCTTGCATTCCCTCATAATGGGTGTGGAAGAGGGCGGCACACCGTCTGTGGAGCCATTTTTTGAATTTCGACAAGGTCAGCTCCCAACATTTACTCGCGTGCCGTTCGGATCCCGAAAATCTCTGGCTTGTTCCGAGTCCGATCTGGACATGTCTGAACAGCGCGATGATGTCAGCTCCGACAACATGGACGCGGATGACGAAGACGACGAAGAGGGAGGGATCATGGTGCTCGATAGGAGAGAACTTGAGGACGGGGAGGTGATGTACGGAAGGTCATACAAAGAACTGAACAGCCGTATGGATATCAAAGTAAGTCAGAAGGTGTTAAACACAGCATTCCGGGAGAGCGACGATAACGACAGCGTCTTCCTCGACGAGGATGACTCGGACGTCGGTCGACGTCGACCGACAAAAGCATGGGCGCATCGCAAATTCGACATTCCTCCTCCCCCTCCTGTGTTTGATATGCCACCCCCTTCCCAATGTTCACAGCCTCCTCCTCCCTCACCCTCACCTTCACTGCAGCACGTGGCCCAACCCACCCTGGACCTGGCCTCCACATACTACGCCATTGGACCTCCCGCAGAGGTAGGGGGCGTGGCGTTTGATGATGCTAGGAAACAAATGGAGGACATACATATGCAGTTACAGACGCTCAGAGATCAAATGGTCCACATGGAGGAGGACAACCCACAGTCACCAAGGTCAAAAAAGTCACAAAGGTCATCGGGGTCAGTGGGGTCAGGTCATGAAGCGAGTACCACAAGACCAACGTTAACAGACTAACGTGCCTGTCAGGGGGTATTTCCTGTAAGTTTACGGCTCACAGTGTATTTCCAAAACATCTCCAGTATATTTATCTGAAAATTTTGTAAAATTTACGGTAAACACCACTAATACCATGAATGTGGTATATCACTTTGATATCAGAAAATGGGTTCAGTCTATTCACGTACACGCATTATGTACATTATACCTTACTGATAAGATATATCAAAGATGATATGGGGAGCAACGATTCGCGCGCGATGCATGTGCATTTCCTGCCCTATCAAATCTTATCTATATCGACCTTTATATACACTGCCCCTTTGACACAGAGATCCACTATATAATCCTGACTATCTGTATAACTAATGGTATCCTTTATTATCCACGGTATAACATGTACAATATAATATAACATTTATATAATATAGCATGTCTATTACTACGGTATAACATGTCTATAACTACGGTATAATATTCATTAGTATATAAATAAAATACAACATATATATAGGATCTTAAATGAGTTTTCATTTCATATGAGATTTTATGAAACGAGACTTAGGAGTTTTTATATTTGCGAGCCGTGGCGAGCAAAAATTAAAAGTTCGAGACGAGTTTCATAAAAGCTCATATGAGATGAAAATAAATTTAAGATACTTTTTATCACATAACTTACCTTTAACAGTCAAAATTTAGAGGGCTTAATCCTATGGAGACAGCCATTTTGTTGCGCCATTCACAATTTGTGACGTCACGTCATTGTCCATATTATGACATCACAATCGATTTCTAACTGGCACAGCCAATGAAAAACGCTCAAGGGTATATTACACTAGTGACATATGTAAAAGTTTTACACGGGCGAATTCACTGAATACCAGGCCGATTATGTGATAAATAACTACTGTATAATATATACCAGTATATAACTTTAACATTACGTAATAACTACGGTATAATATTCACAAGTAGTTAGCTAAAATAAAACATGCATAATTACGGTACATGTATAATATGCACTAGTATATGACTAAAATATGACATGTACAGCGACGGTATAATATGTATCACTTGGGTGTATTATGTATTTATCATCTATATACTACTGTATACCACCTTCTGGTAGCATGATAAATTCATTACCATTGGTTGTCAGCACGAGAAGAAGTTGAGAACGACTTGAGAAGAACTTGAGAAGAACTTAAGAACGGATTTTCCCATTCTCCAGCACTTGGGAACGTATTTTCTCAAAAAAGAACGTCTGCTCGCGCCAGATGACGTTCCAAACCGGATATAGTGTCCACACAAAAGTGATCCGCGTAAGAAAATAGTCCGTTATAAACATATCAATACAAAGTTACGGAAAAATATTGTGAGAATAACAACACCATTTCAAGTGTAAATATGCATATGAAAAAACCAATGACGATAGGATTGTTTTAAAAATATGTTTTCCACGTAGTTTTAAGGTTCATTGTATTCCTCCGCGCACAACTATTTGTTTATGTTTGTCGCAGACGATCGTTGACCATTGAGCTTGGAAGTCATTTGGAAAACATGGTGTTTAGATGAGTTTTTTAAATGGAAATTTTTTAAGGTAGTAGTATATAGATGATAAATAGTTTATCACACAGTATTTTCAGGGTTTGTCGTTCGAACAATTTTCTCATTGCTCGCACGTAGA
>JAUMHH010014152.1:0-10975 GCA_032359455.1 Chlamys rubida
CACACGCAGGCATACACACATAGGGAGATATTAGCCAGGTGGCATAGGACTAGTAGTTAGCGCCTGATAAGGCAGCTGCTGTGAATTCCTCAAAATTGAATAGATTAATGTATATGCTAATTGCATTAATTGTATATCTATGTACTGTAAAGAGCTTTAGAGTGGCTTATGTTAGCTAGATAGGACACTATATCAAATGTTGTATATAATTATTTATTATTTATTGCAAATATAAAAGACAATACCGCGATATTTTAGGCTTATTTTGAATATTTGACGGCATCGTATTGTGTTTGTGACGTCAAAATGGGACATATTACACACATCGAAAATAGATGCGATGGGGTTGGGCTAGCAGCAGGGTTATCTGTTTATACAAAAATCTGTATTTTAGTGTATACACGAGTGTCCATTCCTACTGTTGTTGCTAACACCTAACTGACATTTCCACTACGCCGAAAAGTATAAATTGGTGTTACCTACAGATCTAAAAGTGAACGTTGCAACATTTTCTATTCGTCCTAGGCAAGGAGGGTGAAGCCAAGGTCAGAGGTCAGAGGACATTGTCTCGTGCTACTGTAGTTATGTATCAATACAATATATATTTGAGTGGAAGTGCTACGCATTTTCTCCATCATTCCCGTTTATTTTTTAGTAAACTCATCGAAACAACTAAACATAATGTTATAATTAAAATATAGACATAAACGGATTTCGAACTTTTGTCCTATACAATCATTCCATCACGACTTAATATAATTCATTCCTACTGAAGTACAGATTATTATCCCCAACAAGTTTGTGTAATACTCTGGCTCGCCATTGTCATTTTGTTGTTGCAAGAATCAATATTCAAATCGTACATGTGCATTAATACAGAGAATACGGATTTCGCTCAGACACCCAACAGAAAAAGGATAAATCACTACATATGTCTCAAAAAGCTATGGACATATACATACTGTATACAGATTATATGGAATTCAAAGAGTGTCGCGACATTTCACAAGGAAGCGCCGGTACAGGTATAGAATTAGCTGGCCGCCAATCAATACACTAACACAGATTAATCAGTGCGCTAATGGAAACACATACAATCTTATATTTAAGGCTTCACCACTGACGAGTTAAAGAATGTTAGAAACTTCCATTACATTAAAAAAACAAATTGATTGATACAAAATAAAAAACGCTTCTTATCAAAGACGTTTCTTACGGAGTCGGGACGATTAAGTCTGAGATGTGTCGAGACATTTAAAGCGTGAATGGGAACAATTGATATTTGTGGTGATTTTAAAGGTATCATTAGGCATCTATTAAATTTATAAATTGAATTTTTCAATTTATTTTTATATAATTTTTATAAAGTCATTAATCTACTTTTCTTCTGATAGTCGGTAACTAACATTCATGTACTCTTTGCTTCCACTCTTTCCGGTTTCCATTTTGAATGAGTAAATTCGTTTGAAACGGCTGACCGATGAAAAGTATAGTATATACCTTCCATCAGATTGTGTTGTTTTAGCAGAAAAAGTGACCCAACTGAAAGGACTGAGTCTCGTGTTCTTTATTACACAAGTTAATCCTTATGTTGATAATAGTTTATCATACCATGGATGTACATGTACCGAAGCAGTAAGCATGGTGTTATAGACCCCAAAGCCTGTACGTAAAATCACAGGGACCTGAGAATTTGTAACGGCTATTTTTGGACCTAAAATAAGATGTTTAGAACAATTTTACACGTTTTAAGAATTTAGATCAAGTTTCGGTAAAGATGCCATCCGCGATGTTGACATACACTAAACCAATAAAACGTGCAAAATTACTCCGAACATTTCAGTTTAGGTCAAAATATAGCTGTAACAAATGTTCAAGTCACTGTGCGTAAAATTGTATGCCAATCCCATTACAACGTTGACGCTCAAAAATTAAACAAACCCATGTTTGTGTACGGATGATTCTGACAATAACCATGTAGTTAGCAAGGTGCTTTTATCAGTTTATTTCGAATTCACGACTGATACAAAACATATATATAAGGGCGGAGAACTAATGGCGTTTTGTTGTAAGTGTAACTAAGCGTGAGTTATGCGCCTCGAAACACTAAAGAGTTCTAACGCGCACGCCATTCAGCCATCTTCATACAATGAATACAGATATCTGAATAATTTAATTGAAATGAAATCAGACGATATAATATCTTTGAAATCTGAATCATTTATGCTTTTTACGAACTAGTCACCCAGAAAATGTGAAGTGTCAAATGTTGATTCATGTGGCCTCTTTTATGGCGTCACGTTGATAAACAAACTACCGATACCAAACGTTTTATCTATTGATATTGATGTATGCGCAATATTATTTATTAATAATGATTACTTTTTTACGTTGGCTGCATCGTCATGATTTATAATGGTGTATCATTCTTGTTAAATATCGGGAATGATTTGTGTGCTGTGGCCTGACACATGCCACAACTGATATGTATTATTTAAATTTGTTTTAAACTTCATATGCATTGATCAACGAGAGTTGCAAGTGGCACTAGAGTCGGACACGCTGAGTGTTTCTTTATATAAAGGCTTGTTGGAACGAAAGGAGCAGGTGTCAATTTTGCATAAGATACATTATGTGTATAAACACCCAACACTTGAAAATCAACACACTTTACATACGGGGTTTTCAAGTAATGTATTTATGTGCCGATTGTTTAAGTGTCATGAAATGAAAAAAAACCCAATATATATACATGTCAATTAAAGTCCTTTTAATGTAACTTCAAATATGCTGGGCAAAATTAAAACCCGTGTTTCATAAATCACCATTGTTTATTTAGTAACCAGCTAACAGCAAAATCTATGTTATTTTTTTATTTTTTTCATCGATATACATGTATATTGAACACATCATGCGAACTGTTATCAAGTACAGTAAGTAGAGCAGACTTGTCATGAAATCCCCAGCCTTTTACGCAAGAATTGCCAGGCGCTTGATCAGAATATTAACAGATAAGTGTATTAGTGCACGACATCTTGTAATATGGCTAGGCTTACCAAATCTGTAACTGGGCACGATCCGGTTAATGCAGTCGAGTGCTAAGATTCCGTAACATACATGAATTTCAACCGGGATAATGTAATATAACCTTAGACCGAGACAGAAATAGCCCGATCTCGCTCACTTTGCACATACAATGTAATTTATTTTCTTCTCGCACTTCATCAGGTTTTATTTTTAATTCATCTTAGTTTACAAGTATCCCGTCTGGGACCTCAATTTGATATGGCCTCTGCACAACTGAAGCTACGTTTGAATGCTTGCACGTTAACAATGTAGTACGTGCTAAAAAAAAGAAGAAGACGTTTAACGATTTAAATTATATTTGATACATGAACATATATTGACGTGAATTACATAACACCAATAACAATACATTGAACAACAAAATAAAATATTTCCCCCCTACTGGATTATTAATTTGTTTCAGCGCAGATGAAATTTTGCGCCAAAAGTCACGTAGAGGTGACAGATTGGAGGTGACAGATTGGATGAAATATCCAAATAAAGTCACGTCCTCGTAATGATAACTGGTGAAGTGACAACAACACTAATACCCGCGTCATTTACATTATGTACGTTCTTTATAAACAACATGCACGTGCCGATGTCCGATAGATCATCAGATCGAAAGAGTAAGGCGTTGTGAGTTATATTGTACCTGTAACTTGATAGATCTACGCTCATATCACAAAATGTCCATAACAACTTGGATTAACAAAAAGGATGAAAAAAAGTCCATAATGTCTTCAAGCGACTTCTAATCTGGACTCAATAAAGCAATGCGAACACATCACATGATGCATGTATATAAATTAAATAAGAGTATAGACACCGCTTGCGGATCTCCACGAGAGACAGACAATTACTGTACTTATACATAGTTTAAAGTTTATAATACATTTTAACTCCATATACAAATTAAGTTGATATGCCAATTCTTTACCCCTGAGAACGACACGATTTCCAGTCTCTTTTTTCCGGAAGAATTTTCATTAAGAAGAGAATTTTCGTGCTCATTTAACGCACCGAAGATAGATATCGGTAACAATAAGAACATGCTCAGACATTGTCAACTCATACGTTCATAGGCATTTATTTATTTATTTAAAACAAAAACAGTTCAATCATAGGCCATGTAAGCCGACATTTCTTTCGAGGGCCTGGAAGTAGACGATTTTTAGCGCGTAATAAGAAGGTATTTACAGAAGAAGAAGAAGACTTGTAAATCGTGTCGTTTTATGATTTACATGGCGATGAACAGTCAACTACCAAGGTATACATGCATAATAATTTATGTAATTCCAATAACAGTCGCAATCACAGTAAGTTGATTGAACCTCATTTGATGACTTACATGCATATATTGAGGTACAAATGTACATGTACAAAGGAATGACGCCTGCTCCTTAGTCCATCTACTCATTAAAAGGCGGGGAACAATATAGTAAACCATAAAACAGGGAAACAGATGGTTGCCGAGATATAAACCATGATAAATGCGACAGAAATCGGAACCCAACAAAAAGCATTGCCGTTATGTTAACAAAATTAAAGGCATTGCAGAAACTTGAGCCAGATCAAAACATGGCCAAGGAGTGAAACAAACCTAAACATTACCGAAATGTGTATGTTAACCAGACTTAAACATTGCCGGAATGTGAACCAAACCAAACCATAACAGAAAATGTAAACCAAACCCAACATATGATATAAGCACTACATAAAAGTGAATAAAAACAGGGTTTTCCTGATACTGGAACCAAACCAACATATATACAGGTATCGCCGATAAATCGTTACGTACGAAGTGCGATTTCAGATTTGTTATTCGTTTGGTCATTGCTTGACCGAGGATATCATAAGGACAGTCACATGGCCGCTTGTTGTAGTTGTCTTCCCCAAATGCTCTATTTCCTTGTTTAAAACCAATAATGTTACGGAGATAGAAGCACCCTATCTTAGCTAGCTTCCGACTGAGAAACCAATTCACCACTAGACGGGTGCACTCTTTGGATAGCATGTCACAATGTTCACTGTGGATGCGTGCTATCGACATATTTGCGAAAACACAAATTCGTGATACACGTACAGAAAAACTTAATATAGGAATAGAGTTTCCTGTTTTTGTTTTCAGCATTCATTCAGGATATTTATCTTGTGCTCCCGGTTACCAAGTACACAGTCTGTATCAGTAAAATGTTTGTAGATGGATCCACGCAATCTTTTCGAGGCTTTAAAATCAATTTGTAGAATATTAACGATGCCATAAAGCATTGTAACAGAGCACTGTTTCCGGGCAAAACGAATATTCCTATCGATCAGCAAGAGAAATGGCGACCAAGACATCTTGTTCGATTACAGGAAGACCGTGCTTGTTGCATACATCTGATATATCGGTAACCGATAGCCCAGGTTAATGGTTTCTGATACAGAGCTGAAATCTTAATCCATTACGAAAACTATTTATCATGAAAAACCCCGAATAAACAATTTGGCTAAAAAGGGGGAAAGCTGATAATTAGATTTTAATGACCAGCAAGCCCATTTTTCTAAATCAGGTTTACATTTTCAGGGTCAGATAGGCACATATATACCAAGAACGGATTAGGCATCAAGGAAGGATCGACTTATATAAAGTATTACCAGTTTACATTTTGGAACTCCATAAATCTGTCATTCTGTCTGGTCCTCGATAATTCCCTTTTCTGTCTAAGATTCCATCTAGAGATTGCTTCATAAAATAGATATGTAGACTAGCCAGAAATAGAAATTACACATAGTCGTGAACTTCTTTCAAGAAAAAAGCTGATTCTTTGGAAACGCGATAACTTGTCAGACAGGTATTTGAGTGTAGATGTTCCCTTTACGCAATCAACAGATCTTGTTGAAATTTAGGTCAAGTATTCTAACATCGATACGAGTGGTAATTTGATATTTGCACATAATTTGTGGACCGTGAACAATTTTGATACAATCGTCTTTAAATGAAGCATTAATGAATCTGTACAGACAGATTTACCTGATTTCCCGATCCTCGGTCTGTTTAATCTTTCCCCCTCCTTGACCACTACTTTGAGTCTATTCAGTTGGCACCAGACCTGGTTTAGAAACGAACGTGGCTTGTGCTCAATTTTGAGGCAAACAGAGAGTACACTTCAAATAAAACTAGCAGTACACAAAGCAGGCTTACATATCCCCGGTAATAACAGTACATTATGATACCGTCATTAAGAACCTTTAAATCAGCCAGCTATCTGGATAGCCCGATAGTGTGATGTATGGCCAGTATCACTGGCCTGACAGTACGTATACCACTTATCAAATGTATATTGACTGTCAACATATATACAACGCCACGTGTTTATATACAATGTACGTTATAATCTTACCCCTAAACACGATACCTAAATTACCGCTACACAAGTCATCAGTCATCATTCTCTGACGTCCAAAAACAAAATTACAAGTTCTTTTTACCGAAATTTAAATGAGTATCGTCCGTTTTGGCACTTCAGTACCACGGCCCGTGACTTACCAATACATGGAAGTCAATGGGAATGTCACACTTCTGTCAATAACGTACACCATTGTAGGCGAAAATGAGCACAAGAGGTTTCACAATTCATTCATGAATGTTCTTCGGTATGCTCAACTTAAATAACATCAAAACATTAAAAAACGGGCGTTGTACCCGCTTGTCTCTTCATTTTCCCTGTCTGCTCTTGTTCTACAACGTTTTATTTTCATTTCTGTATCTCTCATGGTATATTCGTGTGCTTGAATACAGTTTTACGTCCTCATAACAATTAGGCATATGAAAACGATGTCCACAGATGATCTCAATGAAATGTGATAACCTGGAACGGAAGCACAACACTCCACCCGTTCACACTATATTGACAACAGGTTAGCCCATCCTTACCGTCATCCTTCAAGGCTGAACGTCAAGCAGAAAGCAGTAAGCACCAATTTTAACGACTTTGGTTAATCTTGGTTTGGGAGAGTTCATAGCCTTTCTCAATTGGGTGAACGTTCAGTATTTAAACCGAAAGGCAGTCCTAGCAAAGGAATGGTTTAGGGGAGGAAAGTTGTCAGGAAAAGAACAACAAACAGATCCCGATTATTGCAATGGCTGAAACAGATCTTTTAGTCGCTTTCGGGTCTCCTGGTAGAAAACACAAGAAAAGAACCCAAATTCTGCAGGGGGTTCCTCATTAGTCGCCTCTTAAATCATGCATGGTGCTGGCAGTTATTTTTTTGTTCTCAATCCCGACCCGAAGAGTAGTTGTCGTGCAAACTTACCGTTAAGCCATTTCCCATCGTGTTGCACTGTATGACCATATTGTGTTAATGAATCGTTGATAGAAATAAATACAAATCATGGATATATATATATTGATTCTGTACTTCTCATCACACGAGAAATACAGTTGTAGAAAATTGTGATTGTTCTCCGTGTTATTCTAGAGCAAGTTTATTTATTCCGCGTCACTTCAGCAATATTCATTGTTGATCTTTAACATTTACTAATCCGATATAATGGATTGATATTATTGAACGAACCGACACAAATAGCGAAGTTAATACTGAGTAAACCGACACAAATAGCGAAGTTAATACTGAGTAAACCGACACAAATAGTATAGCGATACTTCAACATTATAGTTTTAAATGTATCTTACCGAAATGTCACAGAACAGCCTTATCATGTGGGGACCTCACCAGCACACACACAGACAGTGTGATGACTCGACACAGAATATGACGATGTGGCCGTACCCAATAGAGGAGACACACTTATCCTTTTAAATGGTTTGTGTATGCTAATCAGGGGTGAGTATACTGACAATACAACCGACGTGGGATGCTAGCTACCATAACGAAGTACAAACATTATCTTAATGGGAAATATGTTTAACTATTCCTGCAAAGAAGGATATAATGACTGTAGTAAAATATATAGCAATAATTAACACATATTGTTATGTATCTTTACGATACCTAGATATCGATTTTAACTGTTGTTATTAGACTTTTAAATTTACAGATGCGTTTCATCACCTACAAACTAAAACCTTTCGAATGACCATTTGTATATTTTATTCTGTCCGTTCTATGTTCCGTATCGTATGTTACTATATAGGCATTGTATGTTACTCGTATGTTACTATATAGGTATTGGGGGGAGCGATGTAAGATAAACACCATACCGTGTTTGAACATGTGGATCGTTATAGGGTATTTTGGTTTCCTATTCACCTATACCCGTACCATATACATATGCTCACCTCTTTCCACTTAAAATCGTTTTATCTCTTGTCTTTAAATCTTTTTTACGTAATATTTTATTCAATATCGACCGTGACATCACGGCTTATCTTGAGACGCCCAAAAAGCTAGTTAAATGTGATTGAGTCAGGGAGACACTCAATGCCTACTTATGAAAATGAGTGACAAGGTCGACAAAGGCTAGGTATACCGGGTACGATGTCTTTATGATAAACTCTTTATACTTACACCCATGTCATACAGACGCCCTCAATCAACTTATTATCTTCAAAACATCGTCTTCTTTGTATAATGCAAACTGTGTAAATAAGATCTAAATATATAACATAAGAAAGATGTTATAGAAGGGGTTTCACTTACTTTCCTGTATATCACGTTAATCTTACTTAAAGATAAATGGAGCACAATTACTTTTTCATACAGAAATTAGTAAAAGAAGAAAAAAACATAAACATTATAGCGAAAAAACCAACTATCACTCGTGCCATACTCGATAAAGTAAAATGGTACATATATTCCCACTCGTGAAAAATATCGCTATTCTGCCAAACACGTGAAATATATATGGTATTATATCGGTATTCTTCGATACTCGTGGGATATATGTAACATGTATTCGCACTCCTGAAAAATATCGTTATTCTGCCATATTCATGAAATAAATATGGTATTCAACCGGAAACATTACATATCCTCTGTGTGTCGTATGAGTAAAACAAATGTCGTCCACATTAATTTCTAAATGGATCGTTTCCGGAAAACCTGGGATTTTTGCTTCCATTAGAAAAGACACGGACAATGTGTTTCGGATGACAAGAACAAATATGCCTGTCGTCAGACAGCTTTTAGAAATGCTTACATTCCAAATGCAGACAATGTTGTCCGATTGATATACGAAAATGTCATCGTCATATTATGATAAACAGAGGTACATGTAGAACGAACAATATTTATCGCCAATTTGACAAACTGAATCTGTCAAATATTGATTTTGTCCTCCTCACATTTGACAAACTATATCCGTAAGCTATCGAATTCTTTCATCGTTATCAATATAACGAAGTGTTTCCTTCCAATATAGATTTCTATTCCGTGTGCTAATACACTAGATCATTCCTGTAACTTACTTGTGCTTTTTTGCGGCATTCCTTATAACAGATGTCTCAAAATGACACTCATGTTTATTTTTAGCAAAGTTTTGTTTGTACATGGATAAACAGAGATACGAAAAGAGCAAAAGGGTAACTTCAAACTGTTTTGGGATAATAAATTGTTTGACAAAAGGTACAAAGTCATACCTCAATGTATGCGATCAGCCGGTACAAGTAAATTCGGTGACAGGTTGAGGAAGCCATACGCACCCAATTGCGTTACCATACATCATGCAATACGCTTTTCGTGATATTGAAATAGTAAATATAAATTGCATACTTGAAATCAAGACTATAAACAAATGTTTATAGTATTTAGATAGACGATAATAATGCAGCTACATGTGTATATAGTACTTGAGTTGTAAGGCGAATATTGGTATATTCATAAATACCAATGATTGGCCCTACATGTAGGATTTGCTGTCGTCATTGATGGTCCATATGTTCAATAGAATTGCTTATCAAATGTACATACATACATTTTCATTGTCTAACCTTAGTTTGGAGTATTCTGATATACAACTCCAATGTCAGTCAATGGACTTACTATTTCCGGTGTGTTGACCAATCACAGATGTCGTGACTAAATTCGTTAGGGAGTCTGACATCATCCCGACAATGTGTAAATAATGAAGGCACTATCTCAAGGTTTCGATGATTCTGATCTGAGGTCTGCCGTAAAATACGACTCTATTTAATTAACTAGTCTGGCCTGATTTTGAATGATTAACGAACCGAATCAGTCAAATCTTTACACAGCTTAATTATTTATTTATTTGCGTTAGTACACCTATCGGTATATACCTATTGTTTGATATGATATACCTGATTGTCATTGTTGTCTTGATTTATCTGCACGGAGATATACAATCAATCGCCGGTAATATACTGTACATATACATGAAACTGTGAGTATGTATTTGCGTCCATTTGTATCAGTGTTCATGATATAAAAACTATGAATTCTCCTGCAAGGTCATGGTTAATAACTGGCCTTACAGCTGTGAAACAGGTACAACACGGACAACAGACGTCGAAAGCTGATTTGAATAGAAAACAACAGGAACTAATTGAAAGACAAACCTACTGAGAGGACGATAAAACAAAACGAAAGACAAGAAGAGAAACCGGGAGATATCAAAACATAAGGAAAGACAACACGAACTAAGGACGAAACAAAACAAAACAAAAGACAACAACAGGAAGTGATGGAGAGATACCAAAGGGAAAAGGAAAACAACGACTGAAACTGGTGGGAACGGCAAAACAAATGATAGCAAGATATAAAGTGATAATCCAAACAGTTTTAACGTATGCTATCTTGAATATTCATGTTTGCCCGTAAGAGGAGTCTTAAAAAGGTCCTCTGTCAGAATCAGGTTTGTCATCAGCACCTCTGCTGGTACACCCAATAGATTGTATTGACATAATACAATGTTCTATCTATTCTACCTCTGCTGGTACACCCA
>JAUMHH010014163.1:0-10974 GCA_032359455.1 Chlamys rubida
GGGACCAGTCGGTCTTGAAACGTTGCGACACGTTTGATACGTACATTGTTTGTGTAAAAAGTAAAACTTTGATATTACATATTTCGATCCAAACTGATGAATCTCATTGACGATGATAATAAATCAGGTTTTTGTCAGATGTGTATGTGAATTTACAGTTTATATCACTGATTTATGTGTTGGTTAAAATTCTATACGGGACCAAACAGACAACGCAGAGGACGAGAATGCCTGATTTAGCGACGGTGCTTACCACCCTTGTCCCGGTGACAGACTGGACATTCACAGAGGGTTTGTATATCATGGTCATGTGACATTTAAGGGCAAAGCTTAATGTCGTGGCTAGCGGACCTGTCAAAATATGCCAGTTTTGTTTTTATATACCCGTTATTTGTTCTGTTTTTGTCATTTTCCATCATCACTTCGTGAAAGTTTCAGTAAGCGTAATGCTATTCAATCAACGAAGACATCATGTGTATGTAGTCGAAGTAGCGAGTATTGTTTTCTGGAATGCTTGATTTGCGCACGAAGCAGTGCAGCATTCTTTTTATATAATATGACGTTATTTGCGCAAATAATTATTTTTCGTTCCATTTTGCACGTGTAATTCTATTTCATTCCAAATTCTTTGGGCGTTTTTTTAACAGCGAAAAAAATCATTTAGCTGAAATCAAAATACGTTTACACATGTAAAACAAGTTCAATGTCATCAACTATTTATAATATCAAATAGTCTATCAAGGAATACTATCCCATTTGTTTCGTTAACCCTTTCACCCCTATGTAACTTTAGTAAACTCTTCCATACATTGATCGGGATGAGTCTATTAATGTCTACAGTGATGAAAGGGTCAATACGCTATTTATCTATGTGTTTCCTAGGTTGTTAATGAGGATGTTCTCGCCATTGCTTTTATGCTGTCTTTTTTATCTTCTGGGGATTATTTGTTCATCTGTTTATATAAATCAGGTTGTTACGTTTATGATAAGGCCAACAAAATTATTGTTGTTTAAGGTTTCGTTACTTAACGTAATAGGGAAATAGCAATGAAGATCTTCATTAACAAAATATAGTATTTAAAAAAATTCAATAGAGCAAGGGCCATGTTGTTATTGTTTAACTCATTCACCCCTGAAGACACATTTGAACTCTTCCAAATCAAAGGTTGGAATAGTTCATTATGAAATGTCAGGGGTGAATGAGTTAAATTTACCTATGGGTAAGTAGCAAATAAGTGCATTAGACAGGGAACTTAAAACACATTTTTATTTGGCCAGAGTGTATTTTAAATAGAATTACCTTTGCATAATACTTTTCATCTATGATAAATATATCATGATATAAATGTTGTTATGTTGTATCATATTGTTGATTTTAATCACAATCGTCTTTCATTGCGGAGTTTTGTAATTTTTAAAAGAAACTGTATCTATACTATTATTTATCATGGTAGATCAAGTATACTGACTGGTGAATGACTGATGTATATTATATTATATGACTACAGGAATATTGAGAGATTTTATTTCGATGTTTCTATATCGACATTTATAATATTCCCGAGTATTTTCTATAGTTTTTTAGTTGCATCTTAAATAGAGGTGTGTAATCTACGTGAGGAAATATTCATACAACTGTGATCAAAACACACTTCATAATATATATATATATAGAAATTTATTTATTTTTGAAGAAAGTTACTCTGTAAACTGCTATGTTGAATTAGCCGATTATCCATAACAATATATACAACATACCATAGTTTAGTACTTCTCATTGATAATTTTAACATGCAATGTGTCATTAGCTACAAACATATGTAGTGTCTGTGAGTGATGTTAAAAGCATAGTTATACATGGTGCAATGTGTCATATGAAACTCATACGAAGTATACAGATATTTTGTAATATTTAGTGTGTTGTTAAGAGAGACAATGTATCTTTATTGTTTTTGTAGTATGCTTTGGTTACTTGAAAAAGTGATTGTTAATTGTTAAATATAA
Source organism: Chlamys rubida (assembly GCA_032359455.1). Lineage (NCBI taxonomy): Eukaryota > Metazoa > Mollusca > Bivalvia > Pectinida > Pectinidae > Chlamys > Chlamys rubida. The sequence continues at coordinate 2,005 of JAUMHH010014163.1, forward strand.
ATATATTCATAAAAATATCATGTTTTGTTCTTTTTTTATTATTATTATAAATAAAATGCATATAAAATGGTTCCTGCGACGGTATGTAGTACACCAGGTTTCCAACAGACATGCAAGATGCTACCAGTACCCATCACAGAAGTCATCATATTAACAGAAAGACATAATTTTGATACCATTGAGCATTGTACACCATATCGTGAAGAACAACAAATCAATTATCTTTTTTTTTCATTTACCAAAATTGAATCCAATTTTGATCTTTTTGTTTTAGCGCTTAATTTCCTGAGAATAAATACCTCTACTAATAAACAGCAAAAGCAACACTTCAACCACGGACTTAGATAACAATCTAATCTAATTCCGTGCTTCAACTTAAGAAAAGCAGCACGAAACTCGATTTAAGCAGAAGAAAAAATGTACACAGGCGGCACCCGTCAACGTGTCTCTTGCCTAACCCAGAAAATCACAACCAGCATTATGTTCAGGACAGTAATTGTTAGAAATGTGAAGTAGTGAAGAACCTATTTAATAATATTGTTTTTCAATGCAGTTTACCTGACTAAGTAAACATTTTGCAGCACATATGTCCAGTTCGTCCCTTTGTACGACTCATCAGTAGTATTGCTGGTCAAAAGAATGGAAATTAAAACCTAAATTACCGGAACATAAGAAGAAATATAACGAAAAAAAAACGTCTAAAAAGCCCGTACGTTACAAATCTATCACTTTTGGCTTAAACAGATATTGCATAAAGTTGTATTTGCTTTAAAAAGTGTCGAAATAAATTCGAGCTACAAGAATCCGGGGAATTATTCATAACTAGCTATAAGTTTAGGATGCAGTGAACATATATTTTGACAAAGTGATCTGATAGCCAGAAGAAAGGGTTACGATGACCATAGCAATTCTTCGAGTCTTACTATTTCTCTCAATTAAGAGAACCCACTGTGTTAAGTTGTTGATAAATAACAAAATAAAATAGGAATGAAAGACATGTGAACATTATTACATCACTACTACCGGGGAAGGTCGTGACGATTGGCATCCTCTCAGTTTTATTCGTCAAGATAGAAACTGTGACTAGATGTTTTATAGTTGTTGTATATGGTTATATTCAATCTGAAAAGAACTAGTGTCGACAAACAGGGACAAAATCAGAAAATAAGTTCAATCTGAAGAGAATGGCACGAAGAGGAGATAACAAAACAGAAATTAAATCAGGAACACCAGGGCCCGTATTCATGAAACTGTTCTCACGCTCAAACATGGATTCTGTGCTCAAACCCACTTTCTTGTAACTTAAATCATGTGAAACGATCAAAATGTCAAATGTAAACACTGAAAACAATTTTCGGCCTTAATTAATTACTCAATGTTTTTCTAAATCATAGACAAAATAATTTTCTTATTAATTTCTAACAAGAACAAGGAATTCTGCTTCAGTACAATATCCATGCTTGAACATGAGAATGGTTTCATGAATACGGGCCCTGGAGGCTAAAACAGGTAGTCCAAAAGGTCAAGGTTTTCCCTACCACACAACTCAAAGTTCAGACGCAGTAAACAATTTCTTATTTAAGATTTAATTGGATATTTTTTCAATCAGCTGATGTAATACAATATCAGCAGGATGTGTAAGATGCAGGGAATGCTGTCACGTTACTACCAATAAAAGGAAAGTTAATGATCTTAAAATAATGTCGCAATGAAAATTTATTTAATAAGTATCAGGATATGACGCAGAAAAGGAGTCATAGTTATAACTATACATGTATTTAATTACACAATTTCTGGGGAACAGAAACGAGGTGTAAATATAGTATTCAAAATTCTTCTTATATGGTCATTTTATCCTCTGCGCGAAATAAAAGGATCATGTGGGTATTATATAATATCACTTGTATAAATACAGCATCTGAAAAGTACAATTAAAAATAATTGGTAAACTGAGTCTGAATTATTATATTGATCGTCTGCTTAAATATTCTACCAAGTACAGAAAAAATATGTCACTAAAACAAAAATAAAACTAAGGGATTGTGAAGAAATTATTTAGTATGTAGTTTTGTGATGTATTGCAAAATATTAACAAGTTTATTTTGTTCTCTAAGTTACAGGAATGGAGGTTTACAGTGTGGAATGTGTTGGTAGATATTGGCGATTCAAGGTTCTCCAGAATCTCTTTTTAAAATCCAAATTTAATTGATGTCAATACGTAAAGAATCACCATCAGAACGTTTGAAGTTCTTCTTTTACTACAGTCAAAAATATGATCAAGAACAAGCAGTTGTTGGTAGTAGAATTCTGTTGCATAATATTGCAAAGTAAATATACATTTAATTAGTTATTTAACACACAAAAGACTCCACAAGTTCTATGAATAGCCGTCTCTTGAATATGTAAATGGGGGTACATATAGGATAGTTCATAAAACAAAACAGCTTTGCTTTCGATTTTTATAATCTTGCAAAGTCTAGAGAGTATCGAACTTAAATAGATTTCTTCCTTTTTATTCTTTTTCATTGCCATGTCTCTCGTCACATTTTGAAAAAGAGTCACTATAATGACAAGCCTTTAATAATTGTAGACACTGAAATCTCCGTTGAAGACCAGATTACTATGACGATCGCATATCTGTTAAGCAGGGATTGAAACATATCTAGTGGAAACCTTATCGGTAAATAATGAAATCATCTAAGCAATTCTTAATAAAAACCTACAGGTGTACAACATATAGTGAAATAATTAAATTGTTCCTTACAATAACCACCAGATAAATAATGCATGCATTCCTTACTAAACAAAAGGCCAAATAGGCCTGCATAGTTCACCTGTTATGAATCTGACACTTTTAACCTCATCCTTGATGTTGTAGGGGTGACCACACTTTCGCTCTCTGCACCACTGGAATATGTCATAGCAAAAGACGAAGTTGCTTTACAAGTTTTCAACACATTTGGCCCATGATATTGAATTCAGGGAACATTTGAACTAACTTGATAGCTCTTAATCAGATCCTGCTACTGGCCCAATATCATCACCCTTGGCTTTTGAAAGTGGTTTAAAGTTCTTTTTAACACATTTAAACCCTATGATCATATACAAAGGAAGCTACCAAACTGACATCATGATGATTCTCAGCCTCTCAGTGCTTCAGAAGAAGTTTTTGACATAATTGACCACAATGACATTGTATATAGTCGAAGGTCATCATTTAAACAAATGACATAGCCCTTCATCCCAGCATGCTACTGGCAAAATGTCATGATTATAAGCCTTTTGATCTTTTAGAAGTCAATTGTAGTTTTGGGATATATTTAACTTGATCCTGTGACCTTGAATAAAGGCTGGGGTCATTTTCATTTGCAAACTTTTAGGCTCTTTCCTAGGAAGCTACCAGCATAATATTGTATCATGACTCTAGGCATTTCCGTTCTTCAAAAGTTGTTATAATAACATATTTAACCCGTGATCTTGAATATAGGTCAGGGTCATTTTTATTTGCAAAGGTAATTGGGCTCTATGCAAGAAAGCTACCAGTTTAATATCATTACCTTAGACCTTCCCATTTTTCAGAAGCAGTCATTTGAAGATCATGACATAGGCCAGACATTTTTATTTTCAGACTTCGTTGGGCTCTTATCCTAAGAAGCTAACAGCCTCATATCATGACTGAAGGCATTTTTCTGTTCTTTTATTTGACCCCTGTGACCTAAAATACAAGTCAAGATTCATTTTATTTGCAAATTTTGCTTGGCACCATTCCTGGAAGCTATAGTCCTAATATCACAATCCTATGAGTCTATGCATTTCGGTTCTTCAGAAAGTTTTTGACATATTTGACCCCTGTGACCTTGACTATAGGTCAGGGTCATTTTAATTTGCAAAGTTTGTTGGGCTTCATCTCAGGAAGCTTCCAGCCTAGTTTGATCCTAGATCTTCCCACTCTTCAGAGGCAGTTGTTTGAAGTTTTGGGACATTTTTGACCCCTGTGACCTTGAAGAGAAAAGTAATTTGTCTTCACATTAAACTTTGTTGTGCTCCGTTCCAGAAAGCTATGAGCCTTTGGTTAGGCGAGCCAAAATCTAATGATAAGTAGTTGAATAAGCCAAATGTTCCTTACCAAACTATACCGATTATGTAGTGAAATAGCAAAGGATTCCTTACAAAAACTACTGGTAACTAATAAAGTAGACCAATCATTCCTACTAAACACTGCATGGTTTTTGAAAGTTCGACAAAAAAATGCATAACTTGAATAGCATGAATTAGATTATTATCGTCATTACTTTTCATTGTGGAGTCCCTCATCAAATCCACATCAGAATGTAGATTGTTTCTTGCAATCACTAAGCAACAACATTATTATTTCACATGTCTTTATTTGACAAAACATGATATTTGCAATAATTGTGAGATGAAAAAATATATAGTTTACCCATTCATGATGCATCATAAAAATTTTAACAAAATAAAATGACAGTCAGAAGAACAACTCGACAGATTGTACAATTGTAATAATATGTGTTCATGATTAATATCTTCAGACATCAAAGTGGTCAAATTAAGTAGGATCCCTCAGTTCTGAAAATGCCCAAAATCAAGAAAACATATCATTTGATTAACAAGAAGGCTAATCGTGTATTTAATTTCACTTTTTAAATAAATTTGATTTTAAAATTTCATCTTGTATTATGCATGATGATTAATGGATATAGTTTAAAAAAAGGCCCAGAAAACCTCAGGTTATTTCAAGTTCCAGGCAATATGAGATTGTCCAGATAACTCTTAAAGGCAAATATGAATGCAATTTTCCTGATTTTCCTGTTTTTATGTGGACATGAAAAGTACACATAATTTTTTAATACTGTACATAGAAGAAACGATTTCTTTATTAATTTTCTGTTTTATTACTTACATTTCTGGACAAGTATAAAAGATCCCATACATGCTGAGGGAGTGGATACTGATGTAAGAAAAGAAATTGAAACCCTCTGTAAGCTTGAAACCCTCTGTAAGCTTGAAACCCTCTGTAAGCTCGACCTCAGAGGCCCCTGTAATCTCTGCTTAATCTTCCAATTATAAATGCCAGGAAAATAAAAGAAATGTAAGGATTAGAACAGAAAACTAATCAAGAACAATAGAAACACCGTAGATTTTAGATTTTGTCTGGAACAATCTCATCAGCTTAAATACCAACTTTATGTAATTTTCAAGGAGTCTCGGTGAAAAGTTTGATTCAACATTTCATTTATATAAGAAAATTTTCTGATCACACTGTCCCACGAACAAAACCTTGTATACAAGAAGAAAACTTTTAAGAAGAAAGTGGTCAAAACATGATGAATGATTATGATCTTCTTCAAAACTAATTATGATCAAAGTCATGCCCAAAGTTGTGAGAAGTAAATTTAACAAGGCATTAAACAAAATTTTTCACGTGTGATATTTTCATTTATCTTCGATAAAGAAGTTGATAACCAGCATGCAGGGCTAGAAATTAATTTTGAATACAACTTGTCAATTGGATAGTTATTTCCAAATTTTTACTAGTCCATTTGCAAATTCCACTAACCCAATATAGTCAACAAGATAAGAAGTATCACATTTTGACTTGTCAATAAATTAATTGGTCTAGCAGTTTTGAGAACCACTAGTCCAACTGGAGATTTCACTAGTTTCAGAATATCGAGCTACCCTTACTTTCTAGCCATGCCATGTTCTAAAAGGAGTTGTAAAATGCACTCTGTTCTTAATAATACTTCAGGGTAAGATTTAAAGTGCTCATAATTTTGTTATAATTAAAACGGAAAATATAACATACCATGTACAAATAGGGATTTTCTGACGTCTACTACAATAAAAACGTATCAGAACATCGTAGGCAATATGTATTTTTCAAATAGATCCGGAAAAAAAATCCACATTAAAATAGAATGAGTGTCATTATTGAGATGGAATTTAAAACAATTTTGTTAATTTTTTAAATAAATTGTTTAAAATGATATTTAAATATACTTCAATATGGAAAATTTACATAACATGTAAACAATGTAAAGCACACATAGGAACTCTTCAACAGAAATCCTGAGGGGATGAGGGGACAGCAGGACCAATGGTAACAGTATAGGTCCTCTATCACAAACCCATTGGTCGGACACTATTTAAACATCAGTACTTACAGTGATCTGTTAACAAAAGATGCTTAATCAAATTTGAAGCAGGCTGTGGGGTGTGTATTATCTGTTGACCGAAAATTTGAAATTCATATTTGTTTGTAATTATTGAGACATCAAGAATATTATGTCAGAAACAGGTGTTTTTCAACTTTAACAACCTCAGCATCAATGCTGCTACTGATGTTGTCAAGCTGAGAGTCAGAAGTCTGCTTGTAAAAATCCTTCTGGATTGGGTAGCCTGGTATTAGTTCTGCTAATGATGTCCATGTCAAGATGAAAGTCAGAAGTCGTCTAATGGTAAAAATCCTTCTGGATTGGGTAGCCTGGTATTAGTTCTGCTAATTATGTGTATGTCAAGATGAAAGTCATAAGTCGTCTAATAGTAAAAATCCTTCTGGATTGGGTAACCTGGTTTTAGTTCTGCTAAAGATGTATACGTCAAGATGAAAGCCAGAAGTCTGCTTGTAAGAATCCTTCTGGATGCGGTATTTGCCTGTTGTGTTTGAGGCAAGTTTCCAGAAAAGTCTCTAGTCGAGTCAGTGGCCCGCCACCTGAGGCTGTGGCCACTTGTTTTAATTTTGGTAAATATTCCTTGATCAGCATATATAAGAGTTTTTGGAACTGTTTCCCGTATCTGGCGTACAAAGCATTCCCCGCTACATGCAACATGTCGTAAATCATGGTCGCCGTGATGTCCGGATGAGGATGGATGTTCATCACACGTGATAGCCAAATCCATGCGTTTTCTACTCCGTATGGGTGACAGTTGGTTGTTCCCCGGAGAGGAGGGGGTGGTGCTACGAGGATGGCTGCGTATAATCGCATCATACCGGACATCCTCTTAAGGAACTGGTCCTGTTTTTCCACACTTCCGTCAGAGTTGTACCTGTAGCCCAACGCTCTGTAATATAAACAATGATAGTCATATATTTTCAAAAAAATTATAGAAAAATATTTTTTTTAGGGCGAAACAACCTGGGGCGAACAGGATTTGGGGCGAAACAACCCTTAGGGCGAACGGGATTAGTGGCGAAACAACCCGTTACCATATTTTCACTAGCTCCAACATAAAATCTACCAGCCCCGGGCGTCTGGCTAATGGAATGGTACACCCCCGAGTTGTAAATGTTTTGGCATGTATTTTTTCAATATCAGTGAGTAACATCTTCATTTCCTTGTCATTAAATTTACATTTATGACTGCGACCTCTTAATTCTTTTATGCAGATTCAGGCCTGAAATATGGGCGGAACAAAATTGGCTTGAAAAACTCACTTAGGTGGTTAACAGTTCATGACAACGATGTCTACTCACGGTTCATATAATATAGATCTCATATGTTTGCCACAGATACAAATATATAGTATTTTACGGAATAGAACACTCAAATTACATGTCCATGTCGTTGTTGCATTTCTCTGACCTACTTTTAAAAATGGCTTCCTGGGTCAGTACAAAATAGCAGGGGGAATTTCAAACGGAACAAAATGATACAGAGTTTGCTTGTATTCCACTTGTAGAACATTACCTGTAATCCATTTTTGTATTAACCGCAAAATCACGACAAATGTTGTCTGCTTCACTTCGAAAGAGGAAAACACATTATTTATGTCTTTGACACTAAATTCTTCTCATTTAATCATGGATATATGGAAAGGAATATTTATTGGACCCTGTTGAACATTTAAATGTATGTAAACACGATATACTTTTTCTAAATCCGAACTTTGAAAATTTGAACGTCAGCATCGGGAAAATCAGCTATGGGCAGTTAGAGGTTACACGGCGCCTGTCAAAAATATCTCGCCGTGTAAAACCTCTAACATTGTTGGAGTACCCTGGAATATGTCATAGCTAAATTGAAGGCACGAATATAGCTGTTTGATTGGTCTCAGGTACAAATAACTGACCAATCGCTAGGCTGATACCTGTCCTTTGAAGATTACAAAGGAGAGACGCCCGACTTTAAAGCCTGTCAGGTTTTTACCGTTACGTGACCGCGGGATTCTTTTGATGTATATCAAAGGATCGAACTAATCTTCTTGTCTCATCCACTAGGTGGCGCACACTGAGCTTTCAATTTGGCTATGACATATTCCAGGGGTGCAGAAAGCGAAAGTGAGCGTAACCCCTGGATATCGAGGATGCCACTGAATATGTACTTGCAGGATTTTCTCTACTGAAAGTTTACCACAGCCTGTGCCTACATGAAAGGAAATATATATCAACATTTATACTGAAATTGGGAAATTGTTTCTCCTTTTTTTACGGTTTGATAGGGAAAGCTGAAAGCTCCCTCACAATGGTAAAAAACTCACCTATTTATAATGAATTTAGTGTACCATAAACAAATATTCGTTTGAACAAATATTTTTCCATTTTTAGAAATGAGATAGGAGCTGCTGATAGGGCATTTATATTGTTGCACCGTACTATTTCCCGGCTTTTTTCATTTCAGTTTTTGAATATTTCAGTTGAGTTAATGAACATTATTTAAGTAGAAGGGAGATAAAATTTGTTCAAATGCTTCAAACTATATAATTTTGATTAAGAATAATATTCAATTATTTTGCATTGCGAAATAAAAATGCTACATTATATATATCAAAAGTGTTCCATTTTTGGTATCGTTCCATTTTGGAAAAATATTTTTTTGAAATACAGGATCGACATTGCTCCTTGAATAAATGTTGAGTTGGCTTGCCATACCGTTCTGCCTCTCCACACATAGTTAAAGAGAAATAAAGCCCCGCATGACCTAGGTATATAAATGATCTTCAAATAACATG
>JAUMHH010014174.1:0-10974 GCA_032359455.1 Chlamys rubida
GAGTTTCATGGAATATATTCTGAAAAAGTACAATACGATCTTCAGTGTATTTGATACAATCATGGAAGTAATGAGATTATGTGTCAAATCTAGAACCACAAGACTGTCTGTTCCATGCAGTGAGCATGTAGTTATGTATTCATGTAATGATGCATGGCAGTGGACCACTTATGTTACGAAAGACATAATTCTGAACTCCATGTTTTAACTTTTCATGTGCTTTCCTTGTTTTATATTACATGCATTTTAAAAGACAATATTTAAATGTCTACCTTATTGATACGAACGTAATTTTAGCCATTTTGATACCAACGGAGCAGGTATTTATCAATTTAAGACATATATATATGATCGTTAAGTATATAAGATTTAGTCTTACAAGTGTTCTATGATTCTATAGGTGTTATTTCCCTTCGCCCGTACTGTGCGGTGTGCTTGCATTTCATTTACATGTGTAATTGCAGTGTACTTTTTATAACATAGCGAAAACAAAACTGTTGGAGAACCCACCCTCGACTGTATCTTATTTGTTCCTGAATCTTTGACAAGTTATCACCTGAAAAAAAACAGGTGCTGTACACTTTTCTTTGCTGCTTCTCCTGAATCCATTTCGACTCAATCATCGAGAATATTTTAAGCATAACTTGATCAAGTTTGTTCGAGATTTTAATTCATTTTACACTGGGAAATTTAGGAATGATTTCGTTTCTTATACAGCATTTTTTAAGTTTGTGGCGAATGTTTAATAAATAAATAGACGAATTAGAGTCTCAAAAAACCCATGTACATTAATATTGCTGTAAAACAAATAAAGGCGAAGATCCGTCATCATCGTATTAATTAATAATGAATATTTCATTGTACTTCCATTCATTACCCGGGCACTTTTGAAAAAAGAACATGCCTGCTTTATCCCGATGCATGATCGTAAGAGCCGCCTGATGTGCCCACCTTCCAAAATCTGAGAATGGGGTGAGTGTTCGTCCTTGTCTTCTGTTTAGGGTTCGTCCTTGTCTTCTGTCTAGGGGACACGACTCTGAAGTCCCACTGCATGAGTATCGTATGTGCATTAACAGCTAATGTCATTTAATTAAGGACATGCCTCCATGTGTGTAATGTATGCGTGCTTGCGTGTGTGTATGCAGGAGACATATTGGTGTTCTTGCCTCCTTGTGATAGCGCGGATCTGATGCCGACTGTATAGTGCTATCTCACTGAAACACCATGCCCGAGGCACCCAGCACAGCATTCCGCCTGGTCACATTATACTGACAATGGGTTAACCAGTTGTTGTCATTACCCTCTATGCTCAACGTTAAGCAGGGAATAACAACTTCCATTTTTAAGGACTTTGATATGTCCCGGCTTGGGGACAGAACTCATTGCCATCCTTACCTCGGCGAACGCTACCAAAGACGGATCTTATCCTGTTTGGGCCAGCCAGCTCCCAGCAAGTTTTTACTAAAAGAAGCAATGAAAACATGTTTCCACAGGTTTAACCGGAACAAAAAATGAGAAAATTGTATTTCATGATAGATATAGTCAAATACAAAATTTAAACACCAAACATTTATCTATTCCACACACAAAAAAAGCATGTGTTATATCCCCCAGTAGGTAGCCGATCATAGATATTACCGGTACTTATTCCAAAAACACTTAAGTTACATTTAGATGTGCATTGAATTATGTAAATGTTCAACGTTATAGACCAATCTTATATTTCATATACGATTTGGCGAAGATTTGTTACTTGTCATACATTGAATTTCTGCCATGCAGAATACAGAATTCAAATAGTCATGACAGGTTTATTCTCCAAACCCCGGCAACATGATATGCTATAATGCATGTAATCTAAAGATAGCATCTCTGGATCAGATATCCGGTATTGTTATGTACACAGCCTGTCAATCATTCTTAATAGTATGTGCAGTTAACGTTCTTTTGTGTACATAATTAACATACCTCTCAGTAGGACACAAAAGCATGATGCACTTCTGATCACTATGTTATAACTGAGTACATTCAATTCATCATATGTTCACATGGTGTCAGATGGGTTATTATTTGTTAGGGGATACGGGGGGACATAATCATTAATATGTTGCATTAATTTTCTCAGCTTGAGTGATTCGTTATTGTTTGCTTTGCTTCAGGTCTGAATATTCACGCACTCCTTAAAATATTCTGTATGTCTAGAGAAAATAATTTTGCCTACGTAACCTGCTTCATGACCGTTAAAAAAGAAGCGTCTTACATGGGAACTCTGCAATTGTGGGGTTTCCATCTTTATCCTCAACTAAAGGGATATTTAGGATGCTTACTCATAGATTATTACAATAATAGGATGAATCAAAGTTGTGAAATTCTAGTACGATGATCCATGGTCGGCCCAATATTCGTTTGATTACCAAGCTCATTAACTATGTAATCCAACAATTTCACGTTATTAGGTTGCCCATTCATCGATAAAATTCAGGTTTTATGACAAATTCATCATAACCTTAAAAACATGTTACAAGACACTTTCTATGAAATCAATTTTGATCTTGTGTTCTGGTTATACAGATAACAGATGGAAAGTTACATTAAATGCATACCTCGGACATGATACACGTTCTTTGCACAATCAGATCACTGGAAAACTGGCCTGCTATGTAATTGTTATACATTAATTACACTTTAGCATTATGATTTATGGCCGACATTGCCATTATAAAGAAAAAAAGAAGTATATGTATTATTTACGCCTGTCTTTGATATCTTGAAAGAAATGGATTTTAATTTTATCGTTTCATGTTTGCAAAGTCCATAACAATCTAATTTTAATTTTTAAAAAGTGCTGTTTAGAATGTAATTTTAACAAAAACACGTTGATTCAGTTTAGAAGGGTTTATTCAACAATGAAAAGTTCACCGAGGTGGAGAAAATAAAAGATTTCAACAATACGATATAATACAGTCGATCAATTTTCCATTCTCCATAATCATATGACCCGATGAAGACGAATGGCATAAAAGTTAGTTATTTTCAACTATGCCAAATATGGGTTCTTGTATAATCAGTAAAAGAAACCCCAGAGAGAAAGTTGCTCTCTTATAATTACAGTCAAACATTTTATGATTGAATGCATCGATTAAAAACAAAACGCGTGACAAATTTAATGTTGTACTACCTTGGTTGATTCAGTTTTTATACAATTAACAAATCACAATTTGCAACTAAATTCGTTTGCACTAAATTTTCACTTTTACACCCTCTGATTTAAGTTTGATTTAGTCCTTTCTGTTTATGTCTTTTTCTACGGTGTTGTTTGGCTTAACCCTTTAACCACTGTAGACCATAATGGACTCATCCATGTCATTGCATGGCAGAGTCTACTAACGCTACATAGGGGTGAAAGGGTTAAAGTGTCTTTGGACTGTAAAACGACACAAACAAAAACAAAACCAATACTAGTTACCTTATACGAGTATACAGGTTGATAGAGTTGCGGATGCGTAGGTGCTATTTTAATAGCATGTATGCAGTGGTACAAAGACACGCTTTAAGAAAGATAACTCTGTTAAGCATAGCTTTAGTCTCGGGACCAGAACAGCAAGCTTTGATACAACCGACGTGTTCAATATAAAATTTAGGTATCCGCCCGATATACTTTCTCATTTTTAAAATCATACACTCAAAGCATTTCAATTCTTCACCTTAGCTTTCAGTAGGCACCAAACCCTATAAAACTAAACCAAGCAAATGTTTCTGTCCATCTTCCGTTAAGTACGTGTATTTTGTATTCTTCTGAAAACGAAAAATACAGTCATTTTATTAAGTTCTCTATTGATCAAGTTTTCAATAAACAGTTCATAGACTTCGTCGACAGAGATTTAACAGAATTATCTGCTGATGTTGATTATTTTGCAAAGGTGTACATACATGTATTATATATATGTTTGCTTTTGAATTATATATATATGATAATATATGTATGAAGTGATAGATTTGCCGGGAGTTTTATTACCGTTCGGTTGTAACATGTTTTTCATGAAAAGGAAAGCATTTGTAAATCCGCGTGATTCACTTATCTTTAAGATAAGAGGTCGTTTCTATAAATGACTTACGATCTTATATACCAGTCATGACCGACGAAAATCTTAAGTTATGTATATTTCAAATTACACCAAGACTTCCATGTAGATTGATTTGTGTGAACGGTTTGTGTTATGTATACCTATTACTCAAATGACCCAGGGTCTAACGTTGTGTTAATAAAAGGGACATATCAAGTATTTGTATTGCCCAGTTAATACTTTCTGAGTGAATATTTTGAAATATTAAATTAAAATTAAATAAAAATTGCAATCTCAGGAATAAGCATTATGTAATGATGAGACGCATCCGTTTACCTTGGCTTGAATACGTATGCATGTCCTTAATTCTAGCCTCTTACTTTACACGTGTATACGTAATATTTAAAAGGTTTGATCAAAATCATAAATTCGAACAGGCAAAATAAGAAATTGCAACAGTAGTGATAACCATCTCCTAACGATATATGGGACGTATCAGTTAAGTATGTGGCTAAACTTAAACAAATTAATGCTACTCTGAATCACCGCGTGATAATGAATACCCTACGTAACCGTTAATAGCCATGGTTTAGTGGAACAATCAAATCTATTAGGCGCGGTGTTGACAAGAAGTGCTACCGTTGTAGGTTAAAATCAGGTCAAAGTTGGCCGTAATTCCTCGTTTATTGATCGTGCCATCTGAGGAAATTATCTTAATGACTTCTGATAAATGCACAAACACGCCGCAGCCAGGACTAAACTGGGCCTACTGTCGTCCACCGTCCCCACTCGCTTTCTTATCTCGTGATATCAGACGACAGAAATAAATCTGGATGTAATATGCGTTAATTTGTATCGGAATAAAGTCGTGGTTTTTCTTTACAATCTCGGAAAGTTTCCACGTTGAGTCATTATCATGAACACAGTGTTTAGTTACGTAGGTAAGGCGCTGGTACATTATTTCCTCGTTCGTCTCCAGCTTGTGATAAGGTTTGTAAATACTGATATCTAACGTAAATACAGGGTAGAATAACCGCGCTCTCCCCGGGGTTTCTGTTAATCATTTATGATAAAAGAACATAATCTACCCCCATACACATTGATTTTAAAATTCCAGACTAAAATGCAATTACCTCAGTAAAAGAATCCGTTTAACATTGATTCAAGTGGTTCAAGGGTGATGTTTCTGAACGTCAACAAAACCCTGTGCAAAAGATATACTCTCGCCTGTCAAATAATGATACGGTCAAAGGACGTTCTTGGAGGACACTTAGACTGGCTCACCAAAGTTCGTATAAGTGTATACAAGGGGGTTAGGTAGGGTCTTTTATCAACTCAAGTGGGAATAAACCCCTCTTCAACAATTTTGTGTTTGTTTTTTGTTTCCAATGAGTTGTTATCTCTTTGAAACGTTTCCACATAGTCATAGTTTAGTGTATTTAAACAAATATGAGCCGCGGAACCGTCTTTTCAAGATCTCCAGACTCCCTGAAGTACAGTTTTCACTAGTCTGTTTTATGAATCAAGTCAAATTTGCATTTCGTTTTTTCTTTATGTATTTTGTAACGAAATTTAAACTATATCGAAAATTATGATGTTTTGCTGTTCATTGTTGCATCTTCGAAAAAGCCAAAGTAATATAAAGTTGGTGTCTCCAGACAAAGGAATAAGACACTGAAATTAATTATTGCTTTTCTCTCTTGTTTACCATGATGAATTCCGAGAAATTTTAAGTTTGATTCAATTGCTACTTTTATGTTACAACGCTAAATGCTAAAAATAATGGGGTGGTAAAAAATCCAATTTTATTGGCAAAACGCTTCATTTGTGATTTTATCCATAACGTTTGTTTTGAATAACTACTTTTTTAAACGATGGCAGATTTGCAAGCAGAAATGCTCTTTAGCGTGTTGGTGATCATAATTTGTCACCCATTCATTCATTATTCTAACTTTTGAAACGGATGTCAATGATGAGATATCTGAGAGTATGGCGCTTTCACTAGGTGTTAAGCTAACATGAGTTTGTATCACTCAGTTGAACACCGGGGAATATTTTCAACTTATATAAAGAGTTAAAATAAACTACAGAGTCAACGCAAAGGGACAAAGTGTCAGAATGTATCAGTGATCAGGAAAAGATACAGGAACAACAGGAAAAATCAACACCAAAGGGAAAGATAATATGAACACACACACAAGACATCATGCAACGTCACGTATTTCCTGCACCGCACGAGGAACTCGTCATGATGTCACCCATCTAACTGTTTAAATATGTTAGACATCGACAATCTTTGATAAGGTATACTATCTCCTTTTCATACAGCTTGGGCCATTGCGTTGATGATTTAAATCAAACAGCAAGATAACTATATACAGCTAAAACGTTCATCATTAATTTACCTTAATATAACTATAATTGTAACATGCAGACAAATCCACTTAAGGCGTAAATAGACGTAACGGCAATATGGTTCAATATTGCCTTGGCTTTCTGAAGCTATTAATACATGTATCTCTTTTAGATAGGTGATTCCTTATTTCACATTTTTAAGAATATGTTATATGTTGTACTTGTATTTGATTCTTTAACGTTATAAAGGGTGTTTATACCCATCTTCTTCTTTGTTGTGTTTCTGTATATCCGAAACCCTTAAGACATGGATATATAATGTAGTAACACTGATAAGTACTTAGGGGATGAAACGTTTTAACACACTTTAGACATTGATTTGTATCCGTTTGATTTATGAAATGTACCACTGATATGTCCTGAATGGATAATATGACCATATGAGCTGTAAAAATTCCTTCTTGGTCTGGCTTTCTGCTTCGACTTAAGAAATTTGTAAATAGTTGTATACATAGTATCTCTAGTGATTATTTGAAAGATAACATACGGTGCTGATTTCCATCAGTGAAATGTTTAATTCAAATAATAGTAAATTAAAAGGTAAAGTCCGTTCGACCTGTTTGTGTTATTGTCATGGATGTTACCAATCAGGTTTAATCTTATTGAAGATGGATCAGTTACCAATGTTTCTGACACAATGACAGGCCTGACCTTTGAATAATGACCTCTAAGCGATGATAAAAAGACGTGCTCTTGTTTTTAGTCCACATCTTTCTGTTCGGGAATTTGATCTGGACAGATATAAAACGGATCTCATTAAGTCTGCAGGCTAATACAGCGAGATGAGTGGGACAAATCCTTCAAGTGGTGTCCTTTTTCTTTGGGTCAGGTACGACGGTACAATGTATAATGTCGTCTTTTCTTCATTGAGTGTTAATGTACTTCTCAACCGAAGAATGTATATAGAATATATGTTGTGATATTGAGTTTGGCCTCACCGACAAAGAACAACGTAAACATATGACGTTGTTCGGCTGATAAGGAGATATAGTTGTAGAGAATTAAATATAAGTAAACGTATACATCAATGCTTGGGTAGGTAACTTGTTTTAAGCCCTGACTATTTACAAAAGTCACAGAAGATAAAAGAAAATATACCTTTTATATATTTTCAATTATTGTTCAATTAGCAAAGTGCCTTTTTATTTCGTTTTACAATCATTTGTGGAGAATGCATTTCTTCTAGTGATTGTTCAGCCTTGGTGCTTAAGCATGTTATATAAACTGCATGTTACACCTGACACACAATGGATATTTCATTGTATTATTGCGTCATCAACATTTTTTTGTAGAAAAAATACATTATTACGACGTCATCAATATTTGTATGCATTGATTTATCATTCCGTCATCAATTTGTGTGCTTTCTAAAATGACGTTAGCAATTGTTGATAATTATATGTTTTGTGCTGTCTTGTTTCTTTTATCAACCTAAAAAGGGACATTTAAACATATTTATTTTAAACATACTCTTTTGAGTTGGGGCATGAATCATAATAAACACGTTTGACAGATTATTTCATTTAAAATCGACCACCACTCCTCTAATTTATAAATTCAAAATTAAAGGGTTTTATGCACTTACCCCTTTGTTTAAACAGTTATTAAGACTATTTCATTGTCCAACTGTTTGGCCCAAACCATCACCGATGAGTCCTAGGTTACGACATGACATCGCTGTATGATGATATGTAATTCATTTTTGGCTGTAACAATAACACGTATGTGTGTGCTACGTAACAATAACACGTATGTGTGTGTGTGCTACGTAACAATAACACGTGTGTGTGTTACGTAACAATAACACGTATGTGTGTGTGTGCTACGTTCATATTTATTGCTTCATGTGGAATTTTCCTTCTGCCCTTTGTTGGCGACAAAATTTGTTTTTCATTCCCCCAGTGTGACTCTTGAGACTTTATTTTCTGTTACTGGGGTGTTGCTCAATGCACAGTCGGTAAGCTAGTTTAGAATAATGCAACCGATGCAATCGATGGGCGTACTGTCGACATAGGACTTGAGCTGCTTTGAAAACATAAAATCCAAGACAAACATTCTGTGACATTTGTCAGTTATTTTAAGAAATCTGAAGTGATCAACTGCGATCTCTCCTACGTCTGATGCACTTCCAGACTGTGTATCGTTTCGCGAAATATTTTTTTTTTACTTTTAATACAACTGCATGATGATAACTTTTAGTGTCGAAATAGCCTATTAAGCTTAAGACTCTTCTCCCATGGATTTGGCATACAACATCCATTGTAACAAATTAATTAATGAAAACGCAATTGACGTTGAAAAACAATTAAAACCTTTGAACACGATATATCAATTTTATAACCTGTCATAAAGCACAGGAATCCGATGACTTAATTTCTAATTAACAGAACTATATAAAGATCATTGAAAGATGTGTTTTGTCACAGCTAATTAATAGTTTTATGCAAACGGCATTTGTTTTCTATTACAATGTGACAACTTTAATCCACGTTAGTTCACCTTCGATGACACAGCGACATACACTGGAGCCCTGCTGCTATCATTGAGGATTGACCCGAGACGCCAGCCTATCTACGCTAGTATGCGCTTAGTCAAAGACAAATTTACCGGCATCTTCATACCTGTGTTGTGAAATAAATTATTTGAGATTTTATTTTTACACACCTACAGTATAATCAAAGCGAATTTGGCATTTTTTGTGTGACAGTTGTAAGACATAATCCCAAGATCAAGGCATGCTTAACTTATTAGTAAGCAAAGAAAAATGTCTTTATCATCCTTATTTGCAATCCTTAATTAGTGGTGCCTTAGAGAGTTCTTCAAAATACGATGTTAGAGTGTTGTTGATATGTATGTGTTTCAGAATGACATTTTCCAATAAATCTAAAACAAATAATTATTTTCCTGTGTGATTTTGCTTGGCTAAAACAGGGATATTTAACTCATGTCAAAAATTGATTATTAATAGGTATAGAATAAATTATCTATGTCATCCTTATTTATCTTTATTTTCTATTTTAATGATTTCATACCTAAGAATGTTATCTTAGATAGTGTTCTCAAAAATATGATGTAAACATTTTGTTGATATTTATCCATTTCGGCCAATTTGCCAGTAAAATCTAACACAAACATAATTATATTCATGAGCGTTTTTGCCTGGTTAAAACAGGGATATTTAACTCATGCGGTCCGTTTCTATAGTAACCATAGATGTAATGTGAGACGATAATACAAAGGGTCATTTTCGCCATTACCAGTTTTATCAAAGGACTGGGGACATTAAGCTGAAGGTGATATGTAAAGTGTCCTGTCCAGGCCACAGTTGTATTATGCTAGGACAGGGCAATAACACTATATCACCTGTAATTATTTTCCCGCTCTTATCTCTGACATTGCGGTCCATAAGTAAACCGAGACGTGCTTTCAACCACATTTACATTAATTTTTAACGACAATCAATCGGTATAATGTTTCATCATATCCTATCGAAATATACGAATTTAATGTGGGTAGGCATTGCGTATATTGCCCACACCTACATGTATGTATTTCTTTTCTCCGGTGCGTGCTTCTATAGACATGTGTCATTCCACAGCACATCTATGTATATACTGAAAGCGTATTAATTTTAGTGGTATTCTAATTTCAGTGGATTCTCGCTACGTCTTATCCGCTTATTCATGTTCGCCGATATATACCATACAGCACACGTGATCAATACCATAAAATGTAGTATATCACTGAACAGTAAATGACAACAATTCTCTTGCATACGGACGTCATTGAAAGTTGCTTGTTGTTGTAACTAATTAATTTGGGTATGTGAAATTCCGCTAATTTAAGAGTGCGCTTATCAGACCTAACACCTTTGTTCCGCTAAAATTTGAGTGCGCTTAAATAAACACGCTTACAGTATATTTCGTGCATTATTTCAACATTTGTATTTTATCTTTGAATGTAATAAAATTGACATTTTCATATAACTACATAACTATAATAGTATCGTTATCATATTGAACCTCATTACAAACGTATAATATGATTACATGTTTAGTAACATTCAGCGGAGCAGTGTTTGGCTATGGGTTCAAATTGTTTCAATAATGACGAAATACCTTGGATAACTATACGGCAGCACAAACTTCGAATAGCATTGTGACGACACATAAGAAAATGGCTTGTAGTCTAAAATGTTGATATTTCATATTTCAAGTCAGACTGAGAAAAAGCATTAAGGAATATTTCCAACAAACCCTGTCGTGTGATAAAACGCCATTTCTATTTCATATAAAATGTATTGAACTGTTCGTAATTGTTTTTAATTCAGCTCACCAATCTCGCTAAAATGAACTATACTTAGACTCGTTTCTGAAATATCATGAAATGACAACTCATATCAGATTCTCCACTTTTTTAAATTATAATATGTTCTGATTTAATATAGGGATTGAGCGTCATTTTTTTAACATTCATGGCGGTATGAACGCAACTC
>JAUMHH010014185.1:0-10974 GCA_032359455.1 Chlamys rubida
GAGAGAGTGAGGAGGAGGAGAGAGAGAGGAGGAGAGAGAGAGAGGGGGAGGAGGAGGAGGAGGAGAGAGAGAGGAGGAGGAGAGAGAAAGGGAGGAGGAAAGAGAGAGGGGGAGGAGAGAGAGACGGGAGGAGGAGAGAGAGAGAGGAGGAGGAGAGAGAGAGAGGAGGAGGAGAGAAAGAGGAGGAGGAGAGAGAGAGGGGGAGACAGGGGAGTTATAGTTCACTATCTGTTCTATCGCTCTGTCTGCAAGTTTACATGTTTATTTATAGGGAGTCGGCTCTCTCAGCCATTTGGACTCCCACACCCGCTCCTCCTCATCAACTGGCCTGGTGCTGAATCTATCACTGGCACTGAGGAGAGCTGGAAACTTATCCATAAATTACATCTAGCTTGCTAAGAGATCTATTGTAAATCCATCAGAACTCCTGGTGCAATCTGGTAGCCACTTTTATTGCTATTTCCAGTGATATGTATATATACACTGAAACCTTCATGGAATTTATTATTGGGAGTAAATGGGGTAAATGTTAGTTTTGTGTGTGTATACATACACCGAAGTACGTCATGGCCACATCGGTCTGCTATTGAACGTGGGCATCACATTATATACTATTAGTGGATGTTTAAATTTAGCAGTATTATTTGAAATATAGTTATTTAATTTGACTGTGTAGGAGGGTTTTTTATTAATATACACTGGGTTCAGGAGGTGATGAAATTGCAAATTATAAAATTTGTTTCGGATGGCTGTATGTGATCAACTTGCCATATGGAATGATTTAAAAGGGAAAAAAGGGCAGAAAATTAAAATTTCGTTACATTTTTTATTAAACAAATCAGAATGCATCCATAAATAATATAATGGTTTGTGGTTGTTATATAGAATGCTAATGTTCATCATATTGAATGTACTATTTATATTAGAACTGTCTCCTTACATCAGCAATTACCATCATTCCCTCTCCCCCATCATATACATACATATACAGCCCCTAACTCCCCTTGGCATAGTCCCCTTAGGCCACTCAGCTGACATGCAACACAAAGTAAGACTTCTCTAAATTGGGCGATCAGACACTAGAGATGTGCCTGGCTTGGCAGTGGCTGCTGTAGCTCTGGGGCTCCCCACAGGGAAACCCCAGCACATCAGCAGATGGAGCAGTGTTGTTGGTTCTGATTTCACACAGCACAGTCGCCTTACTGTAGTCATTAATGGAGATACAATTGGATAAGATGTGTAGAGATTGGGATACTGACTCTCTCCCTTGCCTGGTGTGCCCCCTACCCCCTCTGGCATGCTTTCCCTCCCCCCAGGGGGTTCCCCCTTGTGTGTAGATAGGTAGTACTTCTTTGCTACAGGTGATCTGTTCCCTCCATATTTAGCCAAGCTAGGGATTCTCTCCCTCCGATACACATGTGTGTTATCATGGTTACCAACAGTCGATAAAACTTTGACTTTTGCCATTTTGTATACCTTGGTGTATGAAGAAGAAGCACCTGTCACTTCTCCATCAGGCCTGCAGTATTGTGTAGTCTTGCTCAAGTCCCCACCTTCTGTTTATGAAGGGTTTCCCCCACGCCATCAACCAATCCCCATTTTACTTGATTTTGGCAGATAACTTCAACTTATAGAAACCTGTTTCAACTATCAAGGTTTATTGCAAATTAAGGAAAAAAATGATCACAATGCTTTTGAGGATAAGTGAAAATCAAGAAAACAAAATCTTTGGCCATTCATTAAGTTCACAATTTCCACACCATTAAAACTGAAAAACTAAATAGACATGTCCTTGGAATCAAAATGATAACTGTCAGATAATTTTTTTCAAGCATTCTAATATTTCTACACATAATTAAATACAAAAAATTGTGGAAATTTTAATTTTAAAATTCTGTTACCGTTATGAATCTTGATGCAATTGGATATATATGCTGACATTGAATCCATTTGATATGTTTTCCAAACATTTAATGTGAAACTTGGCTAAAATACACTCTTGACAAGCATTATTAATGTGTTATTGCAAAAAAATGCTGGCCGCTTAGCCTTTTATTTTCACTGACGTATGTTTTTGTAGTGACTGCAACAGTTTCACAAAATAAAATCAAGGCTCTTTTGTGTTTCAAACAATAATTAGTTATACATGTACAGCTCAAGCCAGAAATGTGAATGTCCTTCCTGAGAGCTGGAGGTCAGTGTAACGGGAGAGAGAGAGTTTGGCCTGGGGCTGCTACAGCTGATGGTGTGTACTTTACCATGTGGTACACCATCACTAGTGGTATGCTGTGTGTCTGAGAGCTGGAGCCCCTCACAGCAATTCCTGGATCTTCTCTGCAATTCCTGAGATAATACACAGGGGATTACATAACCAAGCCATGATCTCAGAAAAGTCCTGTTAGCAACGACCTTGAGAGCAGGGCTTTGACCCTGACAGATAAATTAACATGTTTCTTGCTGGTTTGTTGGGGGGGGGGGGCAGGCAGGCCAAACTAATGAATATGTGTGCTGCTTTTGATCAACATCATAAAATGTTAGCTAGCAAGTAATCAATATTTCATGACAATTAATAAATATGTATGTTGCTTGCTCCCTGTTGGCAAAAGTGAATGATCAGCTTGAGATATACAGGGAAACAGGATGTGTAAAATGCCTCCATAAATCAAAACAGGTCTTGTCTGCTTCCCTATATATCATACTTAGTGGAGACGTACCTGTTGTGTAAGCGTGCAGACATACCTGTTGTGTAAGCGTACAGACGTACCTGTTGTGTAAGTGTACAGACATACCTGTTGTGTAAGTGTTCAGACGTACCTGTTGTGTAAGTGTGCAGACGTACCTGTTGTGTAAGTGTGCAGACGTACCTGTTGTGTAAGCGTGCAGACGTACCTGTTGTGTAAGCGTGGAGACGTACCTGTTGTGTAAGCGTGGAGACGTACCTGTTGTGTAAGTGTGGAGACATACCTGTTGTGTAAGTGTGGAGACGTACCTGTTGTGGAGACGTACCTGTTGTGTAAGTGTGGAGACGTACCTGTTGTGGAGACGTACCTGTTGTGTAAGTGTGCAGACATACCTGTTGTTAAAACAGACTTTTGTCAGTGACACTGACCGCTGTGTTCTGTCTGTGACACTGACCGCTCTGTTGTCTGACACTGACCACTGTGTTCTGTCTGTGACACTGACCGCTCTGTTGTCTGACACTGACCGCTGTGCTCTGTTGTATTTTACAGGCAAGATCCGCGACGAGATGATGGAGACAGAGACAGAGAAGACACCTCTTCAACAGAAATTGGACGAATTCGGAACTCAACTTTCTAAGGTATTATTAACATTTATAGGACATTATCAAGTTTGGTTTTTACCAACTCTGTTAATTCAAATTTTATTTTTTATAAAAGTCCATTTTTTTTATCCCATAGCAATTGTATACCAAAGTTTGGTCTCCAAATTAAATCTTATTTTCCTTAAAACTTCTTTATCTCATAGAGATCCTTTCATATATTATGTAAATGTCGGTTTTGCGGTAACAGTTTTCTGACCATTACTGACCATTGCTGACCGTTACTGTTCTGTCACAGGTTATCACTATCATCTGTATCTGCGTATGGGCCATCAACATCGGACATTTCAACGATCCCGCCCACGGAGGATCATGGATGAAGGTATTTATAACACTTGATTTAGCAGATGAAAAAATAGAATGATTTCCCGCTGTCAGAAATCTGATTTTTTTTATATTTGTTGACAAACTAACATATATATTTTGACTCCAAGGAATTTGATTGGACTCTGTAGATTCCAAAGGCTTCAAGCTGAAAAAAGTTGAGAAAAATTGCTTGAACATGTTCATTCTCTTGAAAATAACTACTTAATGTATTGAAACATGGGAGAAAGTTTAATAAGTACACCAACAGAAAAAGTGGATGTTGTCTTCTTGGCCCAAGACTTGTTAGTTAGCGAAAGGAAAACCTACACTAGTTACAATAAAATAGTTAAATAATGTAAGATGGTTCTGGATGATTTGAAGCAGTAGCAGGCATAAAACCAAGAAGCTATTTAGTTATATTTTAAGATACTTTCATGAGCAAATCTTGTAAGTTTCAGTTGCTTTTGGAACATGCTAGAATATATATGCTCTTCTATAATTTTAGCAATCTCAAATATGTTCGATTTTTGTTTACATCCCTGAAAGGGTTTGATAGGGAAGATTTACAAAGTGGTCACCTAATTTTGTTGTGTGTTTCAGGGCGCCATCTACTACTTCAAGATTGCTGTGGCCCTGGCTGTGGCGGCCATTCCCGAGGGTCTGCCTGCTGTCATCACAACCTGTCTGGCTCTCGGTACGTGTACCTGGTCATGTGACAGTGTGACTATAAACTAGGTCATGTGACAGTAGTGTGACTATAAACTAGGTCATGTGACAGTGACTATAAACTAGGTCATGTGACAGTGTAGCTATCAGCAAGGTCATGTGACGGCTTGGCTGTAAACAAGGGTATGTGACAGTGTAGCTATCAGCAAGGTCATGTGACAGTGTAGCTATCAGCAAGGTCATGTGACAGTGTAGCTGTTAGCAAGGTCATGTGACGGCTTGGCTGTAAACAAGGGTATGTGACAGTGTGTGCTAGCAGGGTCATGTGACAGTGTAGCTGTTAGCAGGGTCATGTGACAGTGTGTGCTAGCAGGGTCATGTGACAGTGTGGCTGCTTTAAAATTGGTGATTTGACAATGAAGCTTTAAGATCAAGCTAGTACAGGTGACAGTGTGTAGCGTTTAGCTAGGTGGTGTACTTCAACTGAGATGTTGTCATTCTAGGTACAAGAAGGATGGCTAAGAAGAATGCCATTGTCAGGAGTCTGCCGTCCGTTGAGACCCTTGGCTGTACCTCAGTCATCTGCTCTGATAAGACCGGCACACTGACCACCAACCAGATGTCTGTTTGCAAGGTAACCCATCAGATAACGGATAATATTCAACCAATCGGATCAGGAATTATTTCAGCCAATCAGATTAAAGCTTGTATCACTCTATAAATCTTTTATCAGTAATACTTTTAAGCTAATCAGAGAAGGTTGTAGATATGCCACATTTAATGTGAAGATGTGGATCCAACCAGGCACAATAGGGTTACTCCTGTAGGTACTTATAACAATGTCTGTGTTGGATCCAACCAGGCACAATAGGGTTACTCCCGTAGGTACTTATAACAATGTCTGTGTGATCCAACCAGGCACAATAGGGTTACTCCTGTAGGTACTTATACCAATGTCTGTGTTGGATCCAACCAGGCACAATAGGGTTACTCCTGTAGGTACCAACCAGGCACAATAGGGTTACTCCCGTAGGTACTTATAACAATGTTCGTTGGTTGTTTCAGATGTTTGTGTTTAACAAAGTTGAGGGTGCTGACATCCAAACCCAGCAGTTCGAGATCACCGGCTCTACTTATGCCCCAGAGGGAGATGTGTAAGTATTTCAGACCATGTGATAAAGTCAGACTTAGCAATGAAACAATATACAGTGGTAGCATTAAACAAAGCAGCAAGTTAGCTTGTATCTTGTAAGATCTTGGAAGCGGAGTGTCCTGTTGTCAGGTACTGTATACCACGTTGATTTCACACATTATTTTTTCCACCATCAGGTGTAGATGAGAATTTAACATACTGTGAAATCAGATATATTCCTGGGGCCCAAATTTCATGGTTTTCCGAGTGTTTCACAGTGTTACACGCTTCTGTTGAAGTACATTTCAGATCTAATTATATGATGGGCACAAATTTAACACTGCTCTTGCATATATTTTATCATACTCAAAAAGTCCATAAATACTGCATCATCTCTTTATAAAGTGAAAGTAACCCTGTGTGACAGTAACCCTGTGTGACGTCTATAAACATAGAAAATAATATGAAAATATGTGTGATTTAAATGAAAATATGGTTGATTAAACATGGGAACAGATTGTTAATTTTGACTTTATCAATTGATGTGTTGTATTGCAGTTACTTGGGTGGAAAGAAGGTGAAGACTTGTGACTACGATGGTCTAGAGGAGATGGCCACCATCTGTGCGATGTGCAATGACTCCAGCGTGGATTACAATGACGTGAGTAGTACTGGCAACGAAGTTTTATCAATTTTCACCTGAATCTGTTTGCCAACATTTTGTCACAGTTAGTAGAGGGTGTATTACCACTGTGTACATCTAAACAATTGAAACAAAAAAATAGGAAATTGATTTAATAGATGAAAAATGAGACAACCGCTGAAATAGTATTTCCTTATTGTTGGGTGAGACTACATCACATAGCTTTTGATTGACATGTTAGTTATTTTTCTTGTTCGATAAACATGTTGATAGCCTTTCCAGAGCTCCCCAAAGCTCCTGTTTGTACAGTATTGTGTGATGTTTTTGCTTTGTATGACATTATCACTTGTTGTATGACATTGCGTCCTGTATTGCTACATTGTCTGCCTGTGTTACAGACCAAGGGACTGTATGAGAAGGTTGGTGAGGCCACAGAGACTGCCCTCACTGTGCTGTGTGAGAAGATGAACTTCTTCAACACCGGTAGATCTGGCTTGAATCTGAGGGAGCAGGGTACCGTCTGTAACCACGTCATCCAGCAGATGTGGTCTAAAGAGTTCACACTGGAGTTCTCCCGCGACAGGAAGTCCATGAGTGTCTACTGCACACCAAACAAACCCAGCAAAATCCCCGGTGGTACCAAGATGTTTGCCAAGGTAATGAGACTGATGGCTGGAACATAGAAACAACTAGTCAGCAACAGATGACACAGTGGGTATCTGTTCCCAAAGATGACACACTATTGAGCGACAAATACACATAAACTGATGTGCATATTGGAAACTACACAAATATTGATGACACATCAGTGGCATTTTGAAATGAATTGATTCTACAGCCCTGAACTTGGTTACAAGATGAAAAGTGTTGATGAAAGTACTGCACATAATCTGATGACACAGTCCTATAACTTCTAAACACTTCAATCCAATCCCCAGTACACAAAAACTGATGACACAACCTCATAACCTCTAAACACTTATATCCAATCCCCAGTACACAAAAACTGATGACACAACCTCATAACCTCTAAACAGTTAGATCCAATCCCCAGTACACAAAAACTGATGACACAACCTCATAACTATCCAATCCCCAGTACACAAAAACTGATGACACAACCTCATAACTTCTAAACAGTTAGATCCAATCCCCCGTACAAAAAAAAACTGAAGACAGATCCAATCCCCTCTACACACAAATTGATGACACAGTCTGATAACTTCTGAACACTTTAATCCATTCCTGTCTTAAACATAAACATGACAGACTGTAACTTTTGTTGTAGGGTGCCCCTGAGGGTCTTCTAGATAGGTGTACACATGTGCGTGTTGGAAAGGACAAGGTCCCCATGTCACCTGCCATCAAAAACGAAATCTTGAAACACACCAAGGCTTATGGAACTGGTGAGTTAAAATCTTTTAAACAGCTATATATACTGAAAAAAGGGCATTGGTGAAAATTGACATATAGAAGGTGTTGGTTATATTGCGATCATTATCCAGCCAAGTGTTTGGTATATTTATGTTAGGTATCCTTGACCTCACCATGTAAACCTACATTGTAAATGTGTTATTTCAGGACGTGATACGCTGCGGTGTCTGGCGCTGGCCACCATTGATGCTCCCCCACGCCGCGAGGACATGGACCTTGAAGATTCCCGCAAGTTCATCCAGTATGAGGTCAGTCCTACAGTTCACACCATTGTGGAGTTAACGCAAATAATTTATCGTATTCAGAAGTTAATGAGAAGTTAGATAAATATTTCATGTGGTTTGAGTTTTATTGAACACTGTCACTGTTCATTTGTACAATTTTATTGAACACTGTCACTGTTCATTTGTACAATTTTATTGAACACTATCACTGTTCATTTGTACAAAGAAAATCTGTCAGAAGGGCAACAAAAAAACCAACAAAGGTTTAGATTTCTCGTACATTTTTTTCAGGCTGAGATTAATTTGAAGAAAAAAAACCTCTGGAAAATATGCTATGTGATCCTTTATAATAATGCTGTAGGAAAACATTTTAATTTTTGCTCTTTTTGTTTTTTACAGACCAATATGACATTCGTAGGAGTGGTAGGAATGTTGGACCCCCCACGTATGGAAGTGTTCGACTCCATCAAGAACTGCCGCAAGGCTGGAATCCGTGTCATTGTCATCACCGGCGACAACAAGGTAGGATGTCACGTCCTGTTTGGAGATTACCACACCTTCATGCTAGACAAGTTTAGACAACCACAGCCTTGGAAGCCACTCACTTAAATGTTTGGAAGAAAGGCATCGGATTTGATCATATGCTTAACCTCAGTAGTGTAGCTCTAACGTTTGATAACCTTTCCATAACCTTGAATAACTATGTCCTATTTATCTCCGCTAGCGATACCTACACACAATTTGTGTCGAATGAATATAAGGAGCTTCTGTTTGTATTAACTATGTCCTGTTAATCTTGGCTAGCGATCAGACATCCAAGTGATCAATTTTTTTTGTTTTAAACTTTTTTCTTAATAATTCAATATTCTAGAGACGGTGGCCAGTCTAGTATTAACTATGTCCTGTTAATCTTGGCTAGCGATACCTACACATGTCTAATAAGGAGCTTCTGTTTGTTTTGACAGGCCACAGCTGAGGCTATCTGTCGTAGGATTGGTGTGTTCGGCGAGAACGAGTCTACAGAAGGCATGTCCTACACTGGCCGCGAGTTTGATGACCTGTCGCATGAAGAGCAGCGATTGGCTGTAACAAAGAGTCGTCTGTTTGCCCGTGTAGAGCCTGCTCACAAGAGTAAGATCATAGAGTACCTGCAAGGAGAAGGAGAAATCTCTGCCATGGTAAGTTCCAATATTTCAGAGTCCTTTGTTTTTCTGTCACACAACAGATACATCAGAAGTTATTCATTTTAACATTAATTTGGGGGGAACAAAGTCAGTTATGAATATAGATATCTTGGTAATCTTTATTCATTGTCATGAAACAAGAATATTCAGATGTTAATATCACAATGTAAAATCAGCACAAATATGTTGCTGAAGGAACAATCGCAAAAATGAAGTATTCATCAATATATAGAGATTCATATAGCTACTTCTTCACCGACTAGCGGGCTGAGTCGGGAATAAAACTCCATTATCTGGTAAATCTCAGAACATAAATCAGAAACATTTATAAATGCCGCTTTTGTAAAGATGATTTGTCATTGTTTCACAGATTAACACAGACTTCAAAACTTTTTAGGGAAATTTTATGTTTGTTACAATTTTGACAAGCTGCAACAATATCTCTCACAAAATAGAGAGATAACATGATTATAATGATTTAACCTCAATCATCGTGATTAAAACATCCAGTATGCTGCATTGATCCCGATGCCATTGCCAGTTTATACAGATATATATAACAACCACACTAACAGACCTCCACAGTTCTAACACTGACACTATATAACAGATGCGGTGTGTTGAAAGCCCTAGGATTTTTTCACCACATGCTGGCTATTTGAATATTGACTCTATATTTGTTGGTGTCTAACAGACAGGAGATGGAGTGAACGACGCCCCTGCTCTGAAGAAAGCCGAAATTGGTATCGCCATGGGATCTGGAACTGCTGTGGCCAAGTCTGCCTCTGATATCCTTCAAATACAAGTCAGGGCGTTTGGGCTTGCAATGGCTTTTCTCCGTGGCGAATGAGATTTGTTATTTCTTTGTATATATTATGTCAGTATTATTGATTTACTGGTGTAAGTACTGAACGATAACCACTCGTGGTCAGTGAGTCTGTTAGTTTGTTTTGAAGCTTAGCATGCTTAAAAAACCTGATGATTATTGCCATCACTTTCAGAACTAGTCGACACATAAAGATTGAAGAAAGGCAAGAAATGGGATTTGTAGATAAACGTACAGTACATCTGAAATATTTGGCTACCTTTAGTTCTTGAGAGTCAGTTGTGAATTTAATAGTTACATCCACGGGTCTTTAAAAACAATTTCTTCCAGTGTCGAAATCACCGACCTGTTTGTGACTTATTGATGCATTATGACAAGTTTTGACAAAGGTATTCATCAAAGTTATACAAAGAAATTGTCAGTTACATGTATGATATCTTTGTTCAAGTAGTACTGCAAAAAAAGAGTTTGATCTTTAAAATGAATTATTACAGTCAACAATGACATGATCATTATGTCAGCAAAAACTCCCACGATCCTTGACAGCCTCGTACAGATGGTGTTGGCTGATGACAACTTCGCAACAATTGTGTCCGCTGTGGAAGAGGGCCGCGCCATCTACAACAACATGAAACAATTCATCAGATATCTCATCTCCTCCAACATTGGAGAGGTCGTATGGTAAGGGCAGACAACTCAAGTTAAACAGAATTTTGTTTGCGATGGGCAGGTAAAGTTAGTCTGACATTTCTATCTAAACAAATTGGAGACATATGGCGTTTGCAGACACCTCTATGTTGGACCTTATTTTGTTTATTTTGGGCAAAATGATGTTCATAGATATTTTATCTCCTTCAGCATTGGTGAGGTTGTCTAATGGCAGATAATTCTGTTTCAGTATTTCCTCAAGAAGTGTAGGGAAGATAGTTATTTATGTACATATATATATATACATACAACCTATATCTGTCTATGGATATATATACATACAACCTATATCTGTCTATGGTATTAGTGTAATGTATACATACAACCTTTATCTGTCTATGGTATTAGTGTAATATATACATACAACCTTTATCTGTCTATGGTATTAGTATAATATATACATACAACCTTTATCTGTCTATGGTATTAGTGTAATATATACATACAACCTATATCTGTCTATGGTATTAGTGTAATGTATACATACAACCTTTATCTGTCTATGGTATTA
>JAUMHH010014196.1:0-10974 GCA_032359455.1 Chlamys rubida
TGAAAAGAGTTTTCATATCCGGGACTCGAAAGTAGTTATCGCGAATGTGTTTAAAATCGGAACATTCTATTAAAAAAATGTCCACTGTAAATGGAGTGTCACATGCGTAGCATGAAGGTGGGTCTTCTCGTTCCGCCATACAGAACAAACTGAAAAATAGGTGTAAATTTTGATATGAAAATCACGCTGAGGAAATTAACCTCAAATTCTGCAAAATGGATCTTGGAATCGGAATGTCTGCAGTAAAGCAAGTAACGAGGATATACTTAGGACGGTAACAAGTGATTTGTTGTATATCAACTGTTTACAATGTACAGAGAATCATATAATACTTTAGTAAAACAAGAAAATACACAAATGCACAATAACAGTAAACAAATCATCGCGTTACAAAAACTCCGACATGAAAAGTATTTGGAAATAAAACCAACGCAGCATAACTGACTTGAAAAATCTACAAATGTTGTTATCATTGATAAGTTTTGTTAATTGAAGTTCTTTGAACTGAGGAAGTCAAGCTTGGGACATGCTTCAGTATATTGGTCAACGCATTTAGTTCCATTCATATCATATTGATTCCCTGTGATATGCAATAAAGTTAAATTTAAATGGTTATTTTAAAGACAAACCAATTCATATTACCTTTCGTGAAAATATGTTTAGATTGGCAAAGTTGTACAACACGTACTGAATAATTAGTAATTAACCCAGATTTTAAATGTTCAATCCCTATGTTTTTATTGGACGAGTCAAATTACTAAAGACAAGCTGAATACTGAATAAACCACCCCAATTTGCGAATTACTAAAATAATAAAAGAAATTTGAACGTATTCTTAACAACGGCGTGGATATGTTACAACCAGACGTCGGAGAAAACATATTTTGAAAAAGTGAGTGAACTTTTAGCTCATTAGCAAGAATTAATTATTTCTAATTCATATAAATTTGATAGATTACATAACTAACGCGTTATATCCCAAATTATAGTCAATACTACTGCCTTTCTAGTGGTACACGATGTGTTGGTGTGAATAATCAATTAAGTCCTGTTGTGATTGAACAATCATTTAGGGTCCTCAATACAGTTTTTCCCATGAAAAACATCTTATTTAGTGTTTGCAAATATTTTCTATAAACACCTACTTTTTAATTGCTTTCGTCGTTCCGATGGCTTTTGACATCTTTCGGAA
This sequence comes from Chlamys rubida, assembly GCA_032359455.1. Lineage (NCBI taxonomy): Eukaryota > Metazoa > Mollusca > Bivalvia > Pectinida > Pectinidae > Chlamys > Chlamys rubida. The sequence continues at coordinate 1,193 of JAUMHH010014196.1, forward strand.
GTCGTAGGTAGATGTACTGTATCGGGAAGAGAAAGAAATAAGGTAGAGAGATAGAAGCTAAGTTGCTTCATTTCTACATGTTTCTAATGATATGTTACAGCTACAAATGTAGTACTGATGACGCTAACTGGACAATAATTCAATAACCATGTCCTTCATATGCGTGTACTTTAAACTTCTGTAGACATTTAATGCATATGCCTACTTTCTTCGCTACAAACTAATAAAAGGGTTAAAATTTCAAATCAGAAATGACCTTACATTCCTCGCTTTGGACAGCCGCCAATGACTCGCGGTATGGCACATTGATGCCGAAAACGAACCACGTTTGAAACGTGTAATTCTATTGGATATATTCCAAGTCTTGTCGTTAATTCCATTCCAACCGTGACCTAATATACTTAAATAATTTACCTAGGATGGTCTGGAGTCTATAGAACAGCTCATTAGATTCTGACTTTATTTAACAAATAATCAATGTACGGAAATGTAGAATGATGGAAGATACTTTCATATAGCGAGGGTGAGCCATGCTGTGGGAAAATAATTAACGAATTCTTCCAATATTTTGAAATCCTGAGTTATGTATTTAACCATTATGTACAAGCATATGTTGTTTATATATATGTTTCTACATAAAAATGTAATATAATGTGCTTTCATGTCTATCTCTAGTGTTTTTAAGACAGCGCGACCTAGAAAATATAATTATTTAAATTAGGCCGTTAAGCGTATAACGTTTTGTCAAGTGAGGCCTCATTTTGGTTTCACAAACAACCGTCACACAACTGATGTCATCATTTGATGAAGGCTGCAGCTAGGGGTCCATCTTCGAAAGTGTGGATTTATATCGGAGATTAGAAATACACATGCACACGTGCACTCTCACGCGAGAAGGGAAGCTCGCCCAAGACCAGTCACCAAGACCTTGCCGACGTAGAAACCTGAAGAAGATGTGAATTTTAGTATAAGATTAAAGTGACAGATGAAAATTGTTCATTTGTTTTCCAAAAACATGTTTACACCAAAATGTCTTTCTTAAAAGTCAAAATATCTATAATCATAGAAAGTTGACGGAGTATTGTCTTATACAAGGTTATTGCATGCGGCATGTGTTCTATAGAAGTTTCCCACATAGGAAAAGATAATCATTTATAATGATACGTCTGGATAGAACTGATAGATAAAAGTATACACGAACCGTCATCAGCAAGCATATATATATACACAACGAAAGAGCGCGCCGAACCGTCTGTGGTGTCTGTCATCGCCTGGGCGTCTGTTTAATGGCGTGGTTTCTGTTCACTCTTTTTCTAGAGGGATCAACTTCTGTCGGACTGGTTTAAATAATTATATACATGAAGATGAAATGTATCTAACAGACCATTCCGTCAGTCCAACTGAATCGGCTACATACCTATCAAACATGAAGTCTGCTAATGGATTAACCGATTGCGTTCATTCTGGCATGACAATTTTAAAAACGCCGTTCAATCCATTTATTTACATTTTCGCTATAGAACAATTGTTTAATTTTATTGATTTGTTCCTAAATACTAATTAATTTACTGCGTTTTTTATAAGCATAGTCCTTTAAACGACATCGGCGGAACAGATTTTTTTAAATACAATCAGCGCCAATAACTAACCGTAGTCATTTGAGCGTTAGAAGCAGGGACATTGTTACCGGAAGCGAAGCGACAAGACTCTCATTGAACAAGGTTAATCTATGACGTCATAAGTAAACCACGTGTTACGTCACGATATTTTTTGCTTTCATACTCAAATGAAATGCATTTCTGCTGGTAATGTTCATATATTGGGCTGCAGCTCAAATGTAAATATATTCTTATGCCATATTAAGAGAGAACAGCATGGTTCAGTACACAACCCCAAAGCGTGAAAATTTGAAATGTCTCCGTTTATGAATTTTTCATAGAAAAGAATGAAGCAAGCCTTATACTATATTGTTGCTTTAAAGTTTTGTATCTTTGTACCTTTCAAATAATACGTTCTTTATGTGATAAATAAGTATCATAAATTTTATATTTTTATAGATATGTTATCAAAAATTATTTATTATAAATGAAATATAATGTTCTGTACTTAGTATATGTTATATATATGCACTACATGTACCGCAATTGCTATGAATAAGTCTTGAAATGCATCATTGTTTCATATCAGTATTAATCAAATCTGAGTTTGTGGCAATGATGCAATGGAGTTCCTATAGAAAGACAAGGACGTTCTTCTCCTCTACGTCTGTGTATGATCCTTAAACTGTTCAATGTAGCCACAGGTTAATTAATGTGTACATGTGTGTTTCCCTGGCAGCAGAAATTAAACTTTGGGGAGCTGGCGCTGTAACATCACCTTGCAAAACGTAATTGATAGTGTCAAATAGTGCACTCACCCATCACATGTTTATTATTTCATTCTTAAATATTCTGAAGAATAATTTCCAGGAGAAAAATCCATTGAATCACCTTCTTGACAAGTTTTATAGATCTGCATGCGCACACGACTATCATTACATCTTTCAGATTAAGGGTTTTTATAGTTTTATTAATTTCCCACTAATCAACGATCCCTTCAAAATATGCACTCGCGCAAAAACGCCTCCGAAAGTAAACCTCGTCACATACAAATGTACTGTAATTACGGAGTGGCGTTTTCAGTCTGTCGATCTGCTTGCGTTTATAAATGTGATGTATAACAAAATGTACCCTGTCATCAGGGTGGTTATAACTTTCCGGAAACCTTTCGTCAGAATTTAAAGAGACTTTCTCGTTACGTCATTTTCCTATTAGATTCAATGTAAATTTAATTTGGGATAGTAATTTTTCTTTGCTTCCTTTTTTGTCTGTGATTCAGCACAAAGCTATTGACATATCTCGGGCTTGTCTTGGTAATATTAATATAAATATTCGTTTCATTGGATTTTAACAATGATGGGTTCGCTGGTTTAAGACTTTTTAAGGCAAACTTGAACATTGTGTCTACGGAAATGACGTTGAAGTATAACTGTTTGTGCTCGGATGAGCAATGTTTTCTCAATAACAGAGCCCCAGATAATACTATAACATTACTAGGAGCAGCACCGTATAATTATCCTCCAATAGACAAGTTTTCCTCAAAAGTTGATGTCAAACAAAGCCAAGGAATGTTTTGAATAAAAAAAAAAGAAAAATTAAAATAAGTCCAATGGTAATATAACTTAATTTAAAAAACTTATTGTACGTCACCGTGTATACATATCAAACGGGGCAGATTGGATGAGGGGTACCCACAAAATGCTGATTAACTTTTATAAGATATCCAAAGGGAGCTGATTATTGTATAGGGGTATCAAATTGGAGACGATTATTATATACAGGATATCAAAGGGGAAGTAATACTTATGTACAGGATACCAAACGGGAGATGAGTATCATATACTATCAAAGAAGAAGATCAATCATGAACATACAATTATGTAAAGGATATCCATCGAGAGTTATTTACCATGTCAATGTTGCCCAATTTGTTCAGTTGTTCAGGTACAATGAATGTGCAAGAATGGCCATACATCCTTATCATTTATCACGGTCTGAATACATTGATTCCCTCATAACAGGAAACCTGTCACGCCTAATAGTATTATTTCATACCATCAAATTATACAAAATATAAAGCGTGGACTTGTTGATTAGGTAATGTATAGCAGATATGGAAGAAACATAAAACTATCATAATTGGTCGTAAATTCAAACGCACAGCCTTGAATGCTCCGAGGTAGAAAATGACCTTGCTCCCATCGCCGCTTAAGGGCATATATGCTACAAAACAATGACATGTATTTCCATTCGAAGGAGTTATTTGCTATAAAGAAGGGAAATCGTTCATGCAAAAGTTTTGTTTTGCTTTTTATTGATGGTACACTTGCAATATTGTTTTTACAAAGTGCATTTTTCAAATCATTAGGCAAAACTAATTTAATCTTGTAATTTATAATCTTTAGCTCAGACATATTAAAATTAACGCTGTGTAATATATATAAGTGACACAGTTCTTCGTGTTTAGTGGTTAATTTGTAATGCAGATTTGATTATGCACCAACACTTCATACTAAAACGATCAACAACTCAACTAGTGACATTTAACATTAAACACATGCCATTATGCAAATGTTTCACATTTTATGATAATGACTTGAAATGTTAATTAGAAAACACAATGTAAATTTTAATATGTAAACACAGCACGACTATAAGTGTTCAATGTAAGCCGCAAAATAACCCGTGATGGCCCGTTAATGTGTGTCATACTAATTGATGTTAGTTTTAATATGCATCAATGTTATCAATATTGATGAAAAGGGTTAAATAGATAGATAGAGACTATTAAGTATTAAGTACTATTTAATGTTCCAAGCTAGTGCTGATATGTTAATGTCTAAATTATAATTATGTTATTGTTTGAAATGTATGTAACCCAAGGGAGAGGTCTTGTATAGGCACAGCCTGTTGCCCAATTCCCATTGAATCATTTGATTTAACAAAATATTTTGAAATGAAAAAAGGGTTAAAGACAGTACTTTGTTGAGGTTTTACGACTACCTAAGGTTGCTCCTAAACTTCTACGGAAGCCGAAGGCGACCAGACATATTTGAAGTAGTTTTTTTTCGTTTGTGTACCATGGTACAATTTTATGTGCTTCACAAACGAAGCATTTACACTTTGTTTCTGTACAACAATACACTTTAGCTTGGTAGGCAAAGTATGTATGCTTTGTTCCTGTACCACGAAACATTTTAACAAAACTTCACTATTTCGTGTACTTTTCTTCTCATGTTTATTGTATATTGCCGTCCCATACTATAGCCAAACTTCCCCATGATACGGTTTTTTGGACATATCAGATATGATCCCAGCCAACTAAAGTACGCCCCGATAAAGAAACGGTGCTTGTGTACCACACATAAGTGTAACGGGTACGTACACGAATGATGAATACTTAGTTGTGTACCGCTAAGTGTGTGTACGGTGGTACCTAAACGAACTATAACATTTTAACATTGTTCGGTGTACCACACAGAAAGTGTACCATGGTAACGACACGAACTTTAGATGTGTACCATGGTAAAGACACGAACTTTAGATGTGTACCATGGTAAAGACACGAACTTTAGATGCCTGTTTCGTACTATACAGATGTGTACCATGGTAACGACACGAACTTTAGATGTCTGTTTCGTACTATACAAAAGTGTACCGGCGTCGAGCAGTAATGAGGTTTAAATACTTCGTCTGTGTACCTGACAAAATGTTATCGTGTAAAAAAACTAAATATAAATGTTAAAATGCGTCTGTTTGGCTGCCTTGGGCCATTCTTGCACAACATCATTAGGTTAAAAAGTGGTTCAATAAATTTTGTAGCAAGAAACAATCAGCCACTACTCCCCCGCTTCCTTAGCTAGGTTTTACTCAGTACAGTCACCTTATGTACTATATGACGGCAGTGTCAGGGCATACCGCTCGCATCTGTCGTAGAGGTGAGAATACGTGAGCGCTAATCTAATTAGTATTCGGAACAGAATTAATCCATCAATTAATTGAAATAATGTAATAAACATTTAATGACTAGTGGTGTTGATAAAGAGCAAAGGCCTATGTTCTCCCACGGCGTGTTGCGAGCGCTGTAATAGATGTGTCGGTGGCTACAATATTAAAGTTTTATATGACAAGTGAATTCTTTTACTGATAGATTGTTTATTTGAGGTTAACGTCCTAGCAACGACTAGTGGCATACGAAGATGGCTGCCTAGGGAGACAACAGCCAACAGGAAGAGTAGGGTAGGAAAGACAATATATAGATTTTAGGTGTTACTATGTTGGCAGCGGATCAAATTTGATTTCGTCAGTGCCCCTCTGGGTAGAAGACGCGAAGGAAACCCCCGATTCTACAGGGGCCCTATATTAGTCGCCTCTTCCTATTGATGCATTATTGGCGTTGATACAATGGTTTCTCATATCACTAGTCTGTATATGACGTTGTGTAACTTCTTGAAGGAGATCCTAGTTCAATTTTTAGCCTTTTCGATACTTTTCGACTTCCTTTTAAATCCAAAGAGTCGCGACGAGAACTTTCCAAAACTACAAATGGGGATAATTTTGAACAATTTGAACAATATTCGTTGTGTTGTTATCGATTTACGACTTTTCTGAAGACAATAACGATACAGGTTGTAGACATAGGTTAAACGATGTTTGTCTCAAGAGAGACATACCGAAAGTGCATATAACGGTCGCCACTGAGATCAGGAGATTGTACGCAGACGACTATACGGCGCGTGGACATACATGTCCATAGCATTATAGGGGTGAAAATGCATAGCAAAAGAGTGTGTCATTGCTGTTGTTACAGTCACTTATAAGTATTTTTCCTGAATATTATTTTCAATTATGTTATATCAACAGTATTTAAATGGTATCCTAAAAGATAAATGTTATCATTTTTATACAAGTTTTGATTTCTGTAAAGTGTATCCTCACCTGCAGTTCGGGGATGGAGAAAAGAATATACCTTCTGTTATCCATTGCGTGTTGTAAGGGCCAACAGAATCGGTGATTTTCTTTTATGCTCTCTTCTTGGGGACACACAAGCGACTAAACTTTATCTGCTGTACCCATTGCGATATCTGGGGGTCTTTTTGTTTTATTTTCTAGCTCCTAACATCCGTTCTGTTTTCTAGCGTCTTGCCGGACATATAGTTTAATTTTGGCCTTAGTATTGAACTTTCTACCAAGCGGGGTAGGCAATTGGTTCTGTCCCCAGACCGGGAATACAAGAGTCCTTAAAAATGATGATTGCTATTCTTTGTTTTTTGTTTTAGTATTCATGATAAGCACAGTAACTGGCTAGGCCATTGTCAGTATAATGTTATCGTGTAAAAATAATATGGTGTGTTCCTTCTACTTGGTGTTTTAGTGAGGTGTCGCTCTAACGTCGGCATCAGATCCGCGCTATCAGAAAGATTGTATGTACAACAACGTACATGTACCGTCTCCAGCACATATACACACATGCACGCACGCATAACACATGGAGACACGTCCTTAAATGGCATCAGCTTCTTATAGGACTTCAAAGGTAACAAAACAAATCCAATAGCCGAGCATAGACATAAGCAGTGGACAAAATCACACAAAAATCTAAGTAAAACAACATATTGTTACAAGTACAGTAGTATAAGATCAAATGTAATACGATACTAAATTTAGGTTTTGTATCGGAGCAAAGAGCGCCGCCGAAAAGTCGTTAATAAATGCCACACGATACGACAAACTGCTAATTTAGTGTTGGAACGTATAGTGAGATGTTGTTCTACCGACATGCAGAGGTTTATATACAGAAGGGTACCCAGAACCGCTATAACGATGACATGGTCAACCAGAGGTCAGATTGATCCGTATTCCGTTTATTTAACTCCACGGATCGATCACCATTGATACGATCATGTTTGGTCTCTCCTCGTCTCGAGGTTAAGGACACTATTACCGCTGAATAAAGTACCACTAGTCTAGAATGCACTGTTGTATAAAGTGTCAGTGATATCGAATTATTAAAAATAATCTATTTCCTTTTAATTACTTAATTACTTACAATGTACTAAAAAGCATGTACAATGTAGTTACTGTTATTACTTAACTAGAAAGGTCACCAAGTTAATTACTGTTAACCATTTAGTGTATATAAACCGCTATATTTGCTATAATCTCTATCCATGACTTTTCTTGAAACAGCTCAATTTATAATATATTATAGAAAGTTTAGGTTTTTTTGTTTGGCGAATTAAGCTTACAATGCAAAGTGTATCTATGTCTAAGTGCACGAATAAATTTTCGAATGACATTTGATTTTTACGATTGAACAGTATATGAATGCTGTAGATGAATATATATGTGTTCGTTTGTTTCCGTAGCCCAGGCGTATAAGGACTGCACCGAGAATGGCACGTGGTTTACTCTCACAAACGCCAGGACAGGAGAGGACTTCGAGTGGACCAACTACTCCACCTGTCTTGACATCGAGGTAAGCGTTATCTTTTGTGTTTGAAGTTAAAATCTTTGTAGACAGTGGCTTTGGGAGTTAGGGACTCGCCTCAGCTAGTCTTCTCTTTACCTCGAGTTAAACAGAAGAGACCGAAATACTTAGTTATTTCGACATCGAGAAACATGGTAGTAGATTGACTAGCTACACTACCTCGGCATCGAGGGAAATAGTATTACACCAGTGCATCCCCTCCACTCTCAAGGTCCGTGGTAGTGTTAATGCGAGTAGGCCAGCTACTTACCCTAGCCAGCCTTATGTCGAGCTGCTTGGTAGTGGACAGGCTAAGTGGATCACGTTGATATCGAGACAATTGGTAATAGACCGACTTATCTATCGTGTCGTTGAGATAAGTGGTAGCGGACCGAATACTCTTACCCCCTTGATACATGCAAGCGGTAGTAGACTGACTACATTGACATCGAAAAACATGTACATATAAGTTGGTGGTGAACCGACTTACCCAGCTATCTTGGTTTTGAGATAGGTGGCGCTGACAGATTAACATCCTCGTTTCTTTACGCTGTGTCACAGAGTACTACTTGATACTCTTGTGCTAACTGCTCTACCTGTCTCGACATAAAGTTAAATTGGTCTTTACCCACCAATCCGTTGACGTAATGCACCGACTGTTCCAACTAATCGGTATTTTCGACACAATGTGTAGATAAGCATTATATAATGTGATTCGTACCATTTTTATCAGATCGTTGTGTTTGCCCGGCATTTTATCTGGTACGCATTGCTTCCGAATCTGCAAGGTCGACCAAAAGGGCTCCAAATCAATACTAGCGTTAATTGACAATTTTGAAACTCCGACGTATTGGTTAGAATGGGTTCGACTGTGAGAGTCGGTGACAGCCTGTGTCCTATCTGTTCATATCCCACTCGGCCCCTTAAAATCCCCTCCCTACACGTCTAAACACAAATATATCACTTTTCCTCATAGTTTTTCAAACGAAAGATTGTCAAATTCCCTATATATATATAATTTATGACAATAGACTCGGTCAAATAGATTATTTCAGGTTAAGAAAGAAAAAAAGTTTACTTAAGCTTATCGTTCCAGGAATTTTGATTGCATTACACGAAATGAAACAGGCAAATAGTTCCTCTTATCATGCTTTCAATATACCAGAAATAGACATCTTTGTCTTGGACGCCGTCTTCCAATACAAACCGCAGACATCCTACGTTTTTTTTGGCAATTACTTTTACTAAAGTGGATAATGAAGGCACAATTTTATCTTTGATAGCGTCCACACGTTCAAATTACAAACGAGACATATGCATTGTAAATGCATTACAGTTTGTATATTTTGATCCAACATTGATATGTATCCTAACTGAATACTTCAGAACTAATTACTTGTGTATAATGTAAATAATTAAGAGTACATAACTTTACGATGCCTTCAATATATCCTTTTTAAACTACAGTAAGTATCCCTAGTGTACGTTATATGTCTACATATCATGTCCCTAGTGTACGTTATATGTCTACATATCATGTCCCTAGTGTACGTTATATGTCTCCATATCATGTCCCTAGTGTACGTTATATGTCTACATATCATGTCCCTAGTGTACGTTACATGTCTACATATCATATCCCTAGTGTACGTTATATGTCTACATATCATGTCCCTAGTGTACGTTATATGTCTACATATCATGTCCCTAGTGTA
>JAUMHH010014207.1:0-10974 GCA_032359455.1 Chlamys rubida
GCACTATAAAGTCGGCATCAGTTCCGCGCTATCACAAGGAGACAAACATGAACATATCGCAGCCTCCCAAAACACACGCATACACTACACGCATGCATCTTGCACACAGGGGAGATCCAAGGGGAGATCACTCAAGACTATAAAAACTTCTGTGTATTCTGTACTGTTCTTTTTCTACACTGAATAACATGTTAACAAAATCTCTCAGAAAAGTCAACCTTTCAAATTTTTCTAGTAAACATCTCTTTATTATTATTACCATCCATTGTACTGTATGTTCTAGCTTTACAATTTTCACACTCTAACCCATCAAAGATTTTTCGATAGATAAGAGTTATTTATACCTCTGGTTAAAGTTGATACGACCATAAACTGATCGTCCCCTACACCAACACATCTTCATTACAATTTATATCGCTGTTATAAAGGAACTTTAGTACCGAGAGGTCAATTTGTACGCAGAACTATAAAGTTGTCATTGACTTTATAAAAGACGTTAATGTACTTTTAAGTTGCGGTCATAATAATAAAATGAATGTAAACGCAATGAAGGATTTCATTATAAGGGATAGAAGGGAAAATTCATGTAAAACGATACTTACACACATTTTTTTTTATTTCGGTTACTTCGGGCAGGTAACATCAAAGTATGGTTTGACACAAATTTTGTTACTGCTATGTGCGAGTCCTCTTGTCTGACTTTCTAGTTATCTTAAACATTAAGCATATCAGAAAAAGGGGACTCGACTCAGTGAATTACATTACCAGGAGTTGTTTCCCTTTGGTACTCCAAAACGGGGCCAAAGGTGATAAAATTAATTCGGGTATTTTTTTTAACATTTAAAATGTTAAGAAAAACTTTGATATTACTTTGTAGTGTTTCCTAGTCACCATACAGTTGGATCAGATTTCAAGATGTAAAGCACTCAATGTGAAGTATGCTTTCTGATAAATCTTATTTTTCAATATTTCTTAGGGTTGTGTAATTCAAGTTAGCTCAACTTGTGACCCTGTGGTTAAATGGGCAATATGGAGGGTCATATTTCAATATAGGCCATGAGTGTCTTTTACTTTTGATGAAAATCTTCTTTTGAGACAATCCGTGTTAGATCTTTAATACTTTGTTATGCAATAACCGTGTTCTTAAAGTGCAGTTATATTAGGGCCAAATTTAGATTAGCACTTAAGGATCCTGTATCATGTACTGCTAAAAACTTTTAACTTATATGCATTTGAAACTGATTTTTGTGGGCATGCCTATAGCTTTGATAAATCATTTCTGAAAGGTAACCCATACCTTAGGTTAAATTTGTGAAAAAATTATAAAGATGAAATATAAACAAAACTTTAATAATTAAACTACAGTGTTTTGAGTGAAAACATTAAGCAGGGCTCGAATGGGATTTGAACCTTGAACTTTAGATTGTTATACAATCACTCTAGCCGACTGAGCTACCTAGTCAACTGAATTGTGTTTCTCGAACTGTGCCACAGTTAAATCCAAACGGGCGTTAAAGGGAGATTACTCTCTATACACAAAAAACACAGAGCAGTGGATCAGGGATCCTTAATCATACAACCCAGCAATTGCCAGATTGTTTATGTTCCTAACAACAGTCAATAGTTTAAAATCAAATCATTTTTATCTAGATTTTTTTTTTTCTTATGATAATATGAAACATTCATTTGAAAAGGCCAATACACCTTACACCTCTACATCTCCCCATTGACAGCATTGTTAGCTTAACGAAATAGTAAGGCATATTCATTATTTGTTATTCAAATCTATCCACAAACATATTACTATCTCTCTATATTTATTTAGTATGAAAGAGTTAATAGTTAATCCCAAAGGTGTATATTGTGTTTTTCAAGTTGTAATAATTTTGAAAATATTTGTTTAATTTTTTTTCTTGATGTGTCGTTAAGCTGATTGGGTAGCCGGACTGAATGCTATTTTTCTTTCTCGGTACCAAAATACGACAACATCACAATGGAACAAACAAAATCTTGTTTCCGAATTGCAATACATTTATCTTTACTCTTTATGTGCACTTGAACTTTTGAACTCAAAAATCGATCAATGATATGTCATATACAAACTTTAGCTGAGCACTTCCCCGTGTATACACAGGATGAAACTTGATCGAGAAAATGAAAAACAGAATTGAATATGTTTGACACCTGTCAATGTTACATAACGCAGCATGTTATTTAGTACAGAAAGGCATTGTTACATTCTACTAAATATTGAATTTGAAACGGGTCACCTGAGAAACTTACCTGCATGGGGTCCAGGTATATTACAACTCGCTACATACCTGTGTCAGGACAGGTATAAAGATGATTATAAACATCACCGGAAGCTGTCATTATTTTTACAAAGAATGATTGTGGTGTAGTGTTTGAAAAACTTACAATGACCACAGTGTGTTTAGTCTCTAAACTATAGGTCTGGGAAGAGCTTATTTTCTATTTAAAATTTTAAAATTAACTAGAAAATCATGATTAACAACTGTCACCAGTTGTAGAATCTCACAGCTCAAATAATATTAGAATATGAGCTATTATCAATCTACTGTTTACCAGGAAATGTTTGTTGCAGGTTTTTTTTTGGTTTTTTTTCGCCTTCTGTAAAGAGGGCGGATTTATCATTAAGGGGACCATTTGTAAACAACATGATGAACATACGGTAGTGAAAGGAATTGCCATAAATTTCAGAGTAGTAATTTGAGAATATTTAGTCCCAGACTCTTTTTTACACAGACTTTCTGAGGACCTTGTAGCTATAGGGCCTTCCTGGGCTTCATTCAGGTAAACTACGGTAGGTGCATGCTGGGAGATGATAACAGGACGAGGCGGGGAGACTGTCACATTCTTTAGGAACGTTGATAACCACAGCATGTCCCAGCATTAATATTTCAACACTAACGAGGAGTTCATATTTCGATATTGTTTCCTGGGCTTCGGCTAAATAGCAGTCTCATTTCCTGGTTTTTGAATGTAATGAACTTGATTGAAAAACAGTCACGATCACCATACAAAGGCGGAATTATTAAAAAAGGAACAGTAAAATCTGTTTTAAGATTAAAATTATTTGGTCCTAGAGGCTGGATCCCTGAAAGATGCTACTGTTATTGAAAAACAGTAAGATCTACTATAAGCTATTGACTTGGGTGGCCTTGATTCATTCATGGGACCATAGTTATTAAAAAACAGGCATGAGATCGTTAGAAATAAGTTTTAATATCTTATATAGTATGATCTGGAAAACTTGTTTACCAGGACTATACGGAAATCTGTAAAACTTTGGTTGAAGTCTGGATCTAAAAGATGTTTGTCAAGACACTGTATTGTCAAGCTCAAGATTAATGACAAAGTAGGTCAAATGTTTTAATTTATGAAAGAGGACATCATTTTTCTGTTTAAGTTTTTTTTCCAGCAGAGTCATTTAACATGATTTGGACCATATTATGTAGTGAAGACTGAATGTGGGGCTGTTTTCTGAAAAAAAAATTACAAAATATTTTGACATGAAGAAAGATGTTAGCAGTCCCTGAGCCTGAAAACAGTTGTTCTTTATTTTGTTGTGTTATTAGCTATGTGAGATGGAGGCATAAAATTATGAAATAAATTACTTCTGTATGGAATACTGTGATGTAATGAAGATCCTAGCCGAGTCTGACCTAGAAAAAGCTGTAAGGGCAAGGTCGGGTCGGGCCTCCAAGTGTACAGCTGGTCGAAAGTCAGAATTTCACCATATTGACCTAATTACAGTAGTGTCTGTTTTATACAAGCTAAATTGAAAACTCACTTACTTTATACCAAAATCTATTTAACAAATATAACAAATATTCACCAGTAGCTCTTGATTGCGGTGTTGCAACATAAAAATATTTACGAAGCAAACAATTGTTTAAGTTTTGTGTATGACAGGCATAGCAGTGAAGGGGCTGCGGTAGCCAAGTGGTGAAGGCGTCTGACATTCTGCTACCACTATAGCCCTCCACCATTGGGCCGTGGGTTCGAGACCTACGTGGGGCAGTCACAATGCAGGTACTGGCCAAAGGTCTGTGTTTTTTCTCTAGGAACTCCGGCTTTCCTCCACCACCATCCTGAAATGACCATAGCTGTTAATAGGATGTAAAACACAAACAAACCAAACATAGCAGTGAGCCTTGCTTTAGATTCGGAGCTCAATATTTCATTGATATCATTGACTTCAAGATAATGACCCTTGGCCTTACATCACATTGTTGGTTGGACACCAGAATGTACTTTTGTGTCATATGACTCTATTTGGCCAATCACATCATTAGATTCATATTGGATGTGTTATTTACAGAAGACTTACAGAAATGCCGAACAGAATGCATATTGAACATGGAATTGTTATTAGAAATACCTCCTTTAGGCTATGTACGCGATATTAATTGGAGCATAAAAGATAATAATATAAGATACAGCTGTCCTGAAAAACAGTATGTGTAGCTTTTTATAGATTTCCTGTGCTGTTGAAAAGAAATTGTATAACCTCAAAAACATCTATCATTATCTTATGATCGTGATCTACCTCCTGTTGAACGATTGGCGCTGTCGCTATTTTTATGTTAAAAAAGGAAACCCAGGAGCTCAATGTATAATATAATTGGAATCTCCTAGTTCAAATGAAAATGAACATTATTTAGATTATGAAACATTGGAATACAGGTCGGGGATGTCATTTTCAAGCTGTTTTGTGATCTAAAATTTTGTAATGCTAGTTTCCTTAATACCATATTGTCAATATACTGACACAATTTATTACCTCCTACTTTAACAAGTAAATACAAACCGGATGTGCCTCGACTGGTAACTCACAACTCTCTCATGCTGTTATCAATTTCACAGATGTATATTTCAGATATATTACAACTGACATATATAATTTTTTTTTAAAGTGATTTCTTGTCTGACATTTTTATCATGTTGCTGTTTTATTCTCACGTTTAGCTGTTAAAGTTATCAAATACCAATCTGAACAACAGCAGGTTTTAATTAAACCGAAGCAGTGTAAGATTTATCACAACAGTTGTGGATTTTAGATATTCTACAGAAGCTAGGTTTTCTCAAATTTTAGGGTTATTTTCAGATTCTCTTCTAAATCCTGAAGTTTTTTGAAGCCAACTTATTCATGGTTATTTTGAAATCTACAGAGTATATGTACAAAGTTTTTATACAGAATATACCCTGGTATAGTGCTGTCTTTGATCTTTCATTCATAAATAGTTTTTGTCATGGAACTGTTGATTGAATGATTTGTTTGTTCTTCCTTCACGTCCTATTAACAGCTATGATCATTTAAGGACGTGCCAGGTTTTGGTGGTGAAGGTAAACTGGAGTACCTGAGAAAAACCACCGACCTGTGGCAAGTACCTGGTGACTTCCCCACTAGGGCTTCACGATCGATTCGAACTTGCGACCCAGTGGTTGAGGTGTTTGAATGTTCAATGATCATAAAATTTGGAATATAATAGACACCAAACTAATATTTTTTGGTGGAATGGGAAAAATGGGTTCAAACTGAGATAAATTGTCTGAAACCATTTGTGTCAGATTATAAAACACATAACAGCCTTTTGATTATTATTAAATGGTAATGTACCCCTAACAAACAAAGAAAGAGTCATATATACATGTAGTCATATCAAACAGGTATTTTTAGAGCATCTAAGAGGACAAAAAAAATACCACTTTTGAGAAAATTTTAAGCTTAATTGTTAATTAATTTATTAATTACGTGTTTTCATATTTAGTCTTTTAAGGATTCAATCGACGATTGTGTTGAAATTTTGACCAGAGTCAGTTCAAACCAAATAATTTCATTATGTGATATTTGATGAAAAGGAAAGGTATGAAAACATGTTATTTGTGGACAATGGTAATTCACAAGGTAACAGGTCAGGTCACAGTTAAACCATTCACCCCTGAAATTTCATAATGAACTATTCCATCCTTTGAATTGGAAGAGTTCAAATGTGTCTTCAGGGGTGAATGAGTTAAACCAATATGACGTGTCACTCCGACATTTACAATTACTGACATGTTAATAAAAAGGTCACAAGTAAATACCATTACACAAAACTTGATGAAATCAGCCTGTCAGGTTGAGTAAGTCAATATTTATCTTTGTTTAGCTTTGAAAGAAAAGACCAGCCTATCCAATTATCTTAATAGAAATCTATTTGCTTTCTTAATGAATGCTGACTTTGTTGTTGGTTTTTCTTTAACATGGTACCATAACAGTGTGGATAGGAGATAAAGAGTTACATTTTCCTGTTTGAAGTGTCAGAAAAAATATATGTTCGTGTCAAGTGTGTTTGTATGTAAATTGCCCTTTGACATTTGTTTGTCAGTTTTTAAGGTTTGAATTAAGGTTTAAAAAAAGTAGAGTAATTTACCGACCGACACATAAAAAGCAGGACTTAAAGGATTTATGGTATAATGCTGGTCATGGATCTGGAATTCAAGAACAACGTCTTGTAAAGTTGTCCTAGACGAAAGGTTATCGATCACACTGTTGGGGATACTGCAGAGTATGTAATTACCAATTTGTAAATATACCGGTATGACACCTTTAATAGGTTGTCTCCCCTTGTGATCTATCACACAGCTGGGGATCCTGTGACTGTTTATCACAAACAGGTTAGATCACATGTAAGTGATGGATTGTTGCTTGGTGGTAATTATCTCCCTTGTCATCCATCACACGGGTGGAAAATGTTATTATTACTGGTTACACAGAGGTAGCACACTAGGTAAAAATAATCTCCCTTGTACGTACGTGTCATGTGATCTGTCATAGGATCAGGTGGAACAAACAAGACCAACTGTTATAATATTTCTTAAATAGGGTTGAAGCACCACATGAGGATAGCCTCCCCTTGTGTCATGCGATATGTCAGGATCGCAGTAGGGGAAAATAGACCATTGTAATGTTGTTTGTTAATTGGGGTGAAGACCCATGTAAGGATTACCTCCCCTTGTGCCATGTGATCTGTCATAAGATAATGAATATGTCCATCACCTCATTAATGCAGGTATTTATCAACAGGTAACAATTTCAACCTCCCCTGGTGATAATTGACCTCTAGCATCAGGTAAAAGATCATTACCAGTACATGTGTATGCAATACTTTAACAGATAATAGAATATAGGGATTGGTGATAGGATGGATAACACTGTCACTTAACTCATTCACCCCTGAAGACACATTTGAACTCTTCCGATTCAAAGGTTGGAATAGTTCATTTTGAAATTTTAGGGGTGAATGAGTTAATTACCTACCCATAGTAAGTTGGTGACTGTATGTTCCACTTTCTAGGGGTTTGTTACCTTAAGGTCAGACAACAAGTAAGTGACCTCAAGACAGTATGATGTATCTTCTCCTATCCATGTACATGTAACCTGACATTCAGCATCATGATTAAAAATGAGGATTCAGTCTGATAAAGGACCATCTGTGATTGATACTTCAGTAAACATGACAACCTCCAATGAATGAAATGAATGATATACAAAAAATGTACACATATAAATTGTTTACATTTCTTGTGATTTCCTCGGCAATTAAAGGATGAGGTAAAATGAAATTGTTTTCATTCTCAAATTTGATCCTGGATGTAGAACTATATCTTAAATCTGTGTAACCAGGAGGAGGAATTATAGCCAGGAGCAAGTTTATTACATTTAAAATCTGTACAACAGGGGGTGGGCTTATTACCAGGCATGGGCTATTTATAGGTTATCACAAGGGAATAACAAGAAGTGAGCTATTACCAAGCATCAGTTTATTACTTGTTTTAAAATCAGTATAACTATAAGTATAAGTGTGCTTATTGCCAGGAATATTAGCTTATTTTGGATAAAATCTGTATAAGAAGAAGGTGGGCTTATTACCAAGCATGGGCTTATTGAAGGTTATATATGGTATGTGTATTACAAATATATCTCAGTCACTTAGTATCACTTGATCGTTTTAAATTATTCAGCCGTGATGTTGACATCTTGTCGGAGGAATCATTAAGAATACCTTTCCTTAGTGATGAGATACTGTTGGGAATATCTTCCATTGGGTTCTTACTATTAGTATTTGACAGGTGATAATGATCGATATACATGTGTCATTAGTCTCCAGGGATTCACAGTAATATAAGGCTGCAAGTGCATTTAGAAAGCTTCTGAATAACACTGATCGTGGCTATTTGGAGGGAATTAATATATATTGCAGATTTTTCGTTGATGGAAGGTATGTAGGGTTACTTTTATGCTTAACTTAAGCATTAAGTCATATTACTTATTAATGAGCTGTACTTATGGTCATATAACTCATTAACTCATTCACCCCTAAAGACACATTTGAACTCTTCCAACTCAAAGGTTGGAATAGTTCATTATGAAAGTTCAGGGGTGAACAAGTTAATGACAAAACATATAGATTATAGTTTCATCATTGGTTTTCTTTAAATGACTTCTTCTAAAGAACCATAAATCCTAGGGTTAAAATATCAACATTTAGGATTAAGAGAAATAATCCTTATTTGAATAAACAATTTTCACCCTTTTTTGGGGTCCGTTTTTCAGAGGTGTTGAACATTTCAAATGACTTCTGAAAGAAAGCATATAGTTTGGAGACATGCTATGTAGTACAATGTATATGTATGTTCCATGTACCTGCTGATATGAAGGGATATCAATTCTGTTTTAGTAAATTACATCAATATAGATGTACATTCCATGTTACAGAGGTCAGTTGTGCTTAAATCTTCAAACAAGTTCTCAGAATGAACCCTAACTCTAGATGAGTGATTTTTAGCTGGAAGCTTGGAACAAAAGACTGTAAAGTTTGTTCAAATAAATGACCTTGAAGTACATTGAAGGTTGCAGTGATCAAATACACATAGAGAATTGCTTGACAACTACAAAAGGTAAAAAACAACTCTTGGGTTACAGTCTGCTCAAAACATTCAAAGTCTAATTCTAATAGACTTAATTTATGGTCATTCTAAGACTATAAGGGTCCCCAACCTGATCAAATAACTATGTACATGTATAGAATTTTCAAGTGGTGAAATGTTTTTATTATAATCATGAGCTGTAATTAGCTATAGTTAGATCAGGGAGAGAATCATATGATATTATTTTTCATAAGAGGTCATTCATATTTGCCTGACGGTGCCCTAATAGTAATGAGTGCCACCCTAGAAACATGTAACCTAGATAACTCAATATCATTTTGAGATTTTTCGCTTCGTTATTTGATGTTAACTATTTTCATCTCGGTTATATTTAGGCATACAGATTTACGTCATGAGAAAATAGAAGTACACAAAAACAATCTCCTGTGTCAGTGTGGGATATCACTAAAAAGTCTTGGGTTTTGCTGCCTGAGACGATATAGAACTTATGATTATCAATATTCTAGATTGAGATTTCCAAGATGTACTTTTCTATAATACTGTCGTCCAAAATTGATGGAAAACAAATCCTTTGATGCAATTCATATCCAAACACCCAAATTAATATAAGCGGCTCGTGCCGATTTCACACTTGACTTCAACTCCAAATGATTCCCGCGTCTCTTGCCTAAGCACAGTATTCAAAGCTATTTTATTAGTTTACTCAGCCATTGTTGGCATTCAAATTGTCCAATTTTGTCGCAGTGAGTTTTGTATGACTACACACTGACTTGTACTGTATAGACGTTTGCCCTGATGAGAGAAAAACGTTTGAGATTATTCATGTGGTATCTTTACATCCTATAACTGTTCAATGATAGGTTAATAAATATGACTTCATGCTTACATTTAATAACTGTTAAAGTCTTGGTTTGTAAAGCATTGTTAACTTTAATCTTAATGAAAGCAAATTTTCAAAGTGAGATTCTATGCTACCCAAAAATACAAACAAAACAAAAATTAATAAATATGTCATCTATTTTTCAATTAGAATATATATTTTTGCAGATGTAATTTTAATTCTTAATATTTCCTGTAAATAAGGTTTCAAAATAATGAAGGGTATCGGCCTTTGACACACAAGTCAATGCCATGATGTACAAGCTTTCTTAAGTGAGCTTGTTTAAATTTAATCATAAAAAACCTGATATCTTGAAAGGATTAAAGTACCATTTCAGCCTGTTGTATTTAGTTGAATACATTTTCAATCTTCTTGTCATAGTTTTTATCTTTGAATTACATAATTTTTGAAAAATAAGGTAAATGGTTATTTTATGTTTATTCTGTGTTAAACTAACCAAGCTTGAAAAAGTGTACAAAAGTACTTTTAACTTTTCATCAGTAATATTCAATGCCTATATTCAATAACTATTCAGCTAGCAAAATATCAACTAATAGAATCTGTTCGATAGGAATTACAGTAAATCTGATATAATGGATGTCAAAATAACCTAAATTTGGTGTGAAATGTTTTCAAAATGATCTCTGACATGTACTTTGACAGAAACATATTGAATTTTTCTTTGATTTGGGTAAAACTGATACTTGGTTATCATAAAAATTCGCAAAAGAAACTGAATAATATTTGTTAGCTTTTATAATAATCCGTTTACAAAATTTGCCTTTTTCCAATACAGAATGATTTAGTAGGCAGCTATAACATTTATTGTGACATTTTGCATGTTTATTTTTATTAAAAATGGCTGAAATGTCAATATTTTTTGTACTAGCACTGCTACAAATAACAATTTATATCAAAGTGGTTAAGTACATGTGATCTATTGATTGAATTATAATTCTTTGGGGTTACATAATCATGTTAATTCAATTGGTTTATAGGTTTTTTTTCTTAAGTAAGTTGTAGGCTTATTTCAAGTTCCTCAGAGACGTTTTTGTAGGATTATTTCAAGCTCCTCAGAGAGCATAATGTATATGTATTTCAAGCTCCTCAGAGAGGATAATGTATATGTATTTCAA
>JAUMHH010014218.1:0-10973 GCA_032359455.1 Chlamys rubida
GGTCGGACCACTGTTGTTCGTTTATTAAATAAGGTCGTACCTAGTAATCTGATGCTGCTTTCAGGCGAGCCTTGACATAAACATTTACAGGTCCGCCAGGATTTATACCCGAAATTGTTACATTGAAAAACGGACAACAAACCGGTTGTTCGTATAAACGAACATACCCCAGGTCCACTAGTGGCAATTCAACAATAACGATGCTTTTAAGAAGAGAAAGTGAACAGGAATGAATCATTATCTTCCCGTATCCTGTTTGTAATACAATTGGGCGGGGTTTTGTTGTACATTTATATCTTTCAATATAGCCAACTGTAGCTCTTAATGTAGGAAATGTATTTTTTTGTTCAGAAGATAGGCTTTTACCGCATCTTCAAACTTTTAAGCCACATTTGCGGCAGGCGTGTGTCTTAATTAGCAAATGAGAAACGACACCGAGAGTTTTGGCAAAGCGAGACTAAGAAAGTCTTTAAAAGAAATAATTACACCTTACATCTTTTGTAAATAACCATAGAATAGGCATAACTGTTTCTTTATCGGATTTATATTTCATGATGTATTGTACATATACTTTTATATCGTTCGGCTCTAACAAAAGCAGCCTAGCTGAACAAGGGGCACGGTCATGTGAAAGTCACGGATTCCATTATATTTTAATGTCAAAAAGATTATTTGTGTAGTTATTGGAAGTATAACTTTATCATGCATGATTATACCTTGTAGACTTTAACGATATAAAAAGTAAACAATGTATATGATATGGTACAGTCATTTTAAAATCTTTTAGGAGGAGTTGAAATAAAAAAAGAAATTCAGAAGTAGGGCGATGTTAATCTGTATACAGAACCAGGAAGTTTGTGTAATTTTAAAAGTTGGTAAAAACAAATTGCCCGACTATTAAGGTCATGATTACTAAGGTAATCACCATTTGTACAATTTTGAATCCCCACTACCTAGTGATGCTTCAATCAAATATGATAAATATCTATCTCATAGTTCTACAGTAGAAGTCGTTTATATCAATATAACCAAATTGACCCCTTTTGGCCTACCCATCAGCCCCCTGGGGGCAGCCCCACCATTTGTACAATTTTGAATCCCCACTACCTAGGGATGCTTCCAGTCAAATATGGTTGATGTCAATCTCTTAGTTCCAGAGAAAAAGTCGCTTAAAGGTATAAAGCTAAATTGCCCCCTTTTAGCCCCGCCCCTCAGCCCCCTGGGGGTCAGCCCCACCATTTGTACAATTTTGAATCCCCACTACCTAGGGATGCTTCCAATCAAATATGATAAATATCTATCGCATAGTTCTACAGGAGAAGTAGTTTATATCAATATAGCCAAATTGGCCCCACCCCCAGCCCCACCATTTGTACAATTTTTAATCCCCACTACCTATGGATGCTTCCAGTCAAATTTAGTCAAATTCCAATCCGTGGTTAAGAAGAAGTTGTTGACGTACGGACGGACGACGGACGCCACGGTGGTGAGCTAATAAAGGATGTCCAAGATGAAATAGATGACTGCTGATGAGTAACATTTGAAATGAAATTTAAGGTCAACTCCTTGAATCTGTACTGTCTGTTGAAAAATAAACACAAAAATATCCAGCTTTACAGTTTATTCAGAGTGCTTGTAGAAACCTTTTCATTTGTTAAATTATATTACAAAATATTTGAAATACAAGTTTTAACTTAAAAAGATATTCAGAACAGATTTTAACTCAACTATATTATTTCATTTTTTTTATTTTGTATTACAAGTAATTGTAAATGTTACCGTAAAAACAGTCGGCCATTCTCGCATATCGTCTTTCCATTCAGCCGGTTCTGGACGAATCAGAATAGAATCAGGACGAAAGTCAACAGATTTTCAATGTTATGTTTAGAATGAGACATTGTAGTTCCTATGATGTTGTTATGCCGAATTCGTTAATAGTTCAATACAATTTAACTTACATATTCGCTGCAGAAAATTGAGTACTTTGCGCCTCCAATTTGTTTTACAGGTGGCTTTCGTTGCATTTAAACACTTTTTAAGGGAGTTTCGGTCCATTATGCAAAATAACTTGTCCGTAAACCCAAGGTCAAAGTAACTAAATGATGTATAAACTACCAGCATCGTCGGGGGTATTAATTATCCTCCGGATGACAGTTCTAGTTATGAACTGAAATTAACTCTTAAAGTCTTATGCTTCTCTATGTTATTAAAGCTGTTTTATTGTGACCTCTGATGCAATATATATACACCTGTATTATCAAGTACCTAGAATTAGAGTAGACGGTTACCACAGGGTGTCCTTTTAAAGTTGACGGCTATCCTCAGTAAAATAAAAACATTAGTTTAAATCGTATTGGTGTTAGTCAGTTGTTTGACTGACCATTCATGATGGTGATATAACTGACCACGTTACACCTTGTTAGAAGTGACTAAAAGTTGTCCAGTAAAGACAGCATGGTGGAAATGAACTACATTGTTAGACGGCAACGTTCGTATGTACTCTTCGACCTCACTTCAGCTCATCAAAAACTTCCCTGTTTTGGCAGACAATTAATACACAGTGTAGACCAAGAAACGAGGTGTAAATGTCTAGAAGGTTGATGCATGTTTTTCTCATACCATGCCAATAACTTGTAGGGTCCAAACAAACCAAATCACAGGATACAACTGTGGTAGTCTTATTTGTATTTTTTTTGTGTATGAAATACAGTCTATTTTGAGTAGATGATGTCACCAGTGTGGGGATTTTATTTTATTGGATGTGTATTAGTTAAATTAGATAATTTTATAATTATCACTGTATTTAAGACAGGTTCGTACCATCTTGTTCACAAATCGTGTTGTCCACATTCCTGTAACACTGTGTGTGTTCCTGCTCTTTGTTTCCAGGCTTTGCCTGTTTATAAAAGAAACGTTATATTACACACGCAAGACAATGTCCAGATCTGACTAGCAGAAAAGTATAGGTTGATACGTAGTCTTCCAGACAAGCACATTGTAACTTCCTGTCTCTCTGCACATGCTCATTAGGTTTGACCAAAGTGAGTTGGTTCGATGGTTAGACAAGGCTCATTTTAGTTGATGATCAAACTGAGCGCCCTTGGCGTTCCTGTACTCAACTGTTGGGCTCTGTAGCTACTACTGGCTGATACCTGGTGTGTGAAGCGATCCCCATGAGTCTATATCATTGTATGGGAGACTGCCAAGGTACACACAGGCGAGATGTAACAGACCTGTTTATATACAGACCCTAAAACCTGTTCCAAAATCACTGTTATGTAATGTCTCTGTGATCCACCACCTGTAGATGGTGCAATTCTGTAAATACATGCATTATTGATGTTATGATATTTGTAAGATGTTATTTCTGTCATCTATGAAAAAAATCATCTTCAGGGTAGTTTTTTCCTTTATACTAAAAAGAATATGTGATCTGTTGCACTTCAAATAACCCATGTCTATATATCTGTATATAACAGTTCAAATACAGTTCTGTACCAGATAATTAATCCATGTATAACCCATTTCTGTACCAGGCTCCATATTTTACCTATTTCTGAATCACGCTCCATATATTACCAATTCCTTTACCACGCTCCATATATTACCCTTTTCTGTACAAGGCTCCATGTGTAACCCATTTCTGTATCTGGCTCCATGTATATACATATAACCTATTTTTATATCAGGCTCCATATATAACCTATTTCTGTATCAGGCTCCAAATATAACCTATTTCTGTATCAGGCTCCATATATAACCCATTTCTGTATCCGGCTCCATATATAACCTATTTCTATATCAGGCTCCATATATAACCCATTTCTATATCAGGCTCCATATATAACCTATTTCTATATCAGGCTTCATATATAACCTATTTCTGTATCAGGCTCCATATATAACCCATTTCTGTATCAGGCTCCATATATAGCCTATTTCTGTTAAATCAGGCTCCATATATAACATATTTCTGTATCTTCATATATAACCTATCTCTGTACCAGTCTCTATCTGGACATATTTAGTCATTTGTATTACTTAAATAAGCATATACAGTACTTAATTAACTCATAAACATTTACCAATATTAGTAACCATCAGAGTCGTATTGACAGAAATGATTGATGTGAACTCTTTTAAAACTATGTGGTTTAAGGGCATTACATTGTGTTTCTATCAAACCTGATAAGCTGATTATTTTTATCCTTTTTTATACATCTGTGTTGCTTTTTATAAGTTTGTTTGTGCCTGTGGTATTTTATGAAGTGCTACATTTGAGATAATCAGTACACACATCGTATTAAAGCGCTCTACAATCTGCAGATCATCAGGTGATTAAGCCACTTCTTCACATAAACACAAACACAACCATTCACTACATTAGCCATCACTTCCTCCTGCTTTCATTTGATAAATCATCTTAACACTCATCAGATTAGTACAATTTCCTCTTTGCCGGGTACAACGGAAGGCTGTTAATTTTAGTGGAATTCAAAGTATTTTTGGTGTTCGTTAAAAAAATCCTCATCAAAAACTGATTGTTCACTAGTAGTTGAAGCATTACAAAAACATGGTTATAAAAGACAGAATACTGTTTAAGCTGTCAAGATTATGATTTGTTTGTTATTATAACATTATGTTAACTGATGTTTTAATGCTTTTGCAATTCACACTTTATAAAAAACACTTAAGCATCCAATTTATATTTATATAAGCTGTAAAGATTTATCAGAGTAACTAAAATTATAAGAAATCCCTTTAGCCTGCTTTTCTTTATTAATTAATGTTGGCATCTTAAACTTGAAAAAGACTACTGATTCAGAATGGTTGAAAGAATTTTGACCACATTTAGCATGAGCATTTTGTATGAATTGGGCCAAGTGAATTTGTGGTGTCAGAAATGAATGCTGTCAGGTCCCCCTTGGGGCAGAGAGGCAAGCCCAAAAATGGAAATGGGATTTATATTGTAAGAATATTACTCCTTAAATATGGGTGAAGATATTTCAACTTTATATGGTATGTAGTATCCCTGGGCCATGGGAATTTGAATTGCTATAAAGGAAGAGTGTCTGCATGCCCTCCTTTTTGGTAAGGAACTCGAGGTTAGACCCAAAATAGAAATGGAGATTAGTCTTTAAAGTACTGTACAGGTCCTACTCCTAAAATACAAATGAAGGAATTTTAACTTTATTTGTTATGGTGCATCATATAAGGGTTGTATAAATTAAAAGAGATGACCTAATAAAGGCAATGGGACAGTCTATATTTCATGTTCCTTTCCAAATGATTTTTTTTCTTCCAAACTTCTGAATTTTTTTTTTTATTCTAATAACCTCTCCAGATTAATGATTAATAATTCAGTTACTTCCCCTAGTTTGTATTTATTATCTCCCCTGAATCCTACCAAATTCTGACTACTATCTGTTACAGTGGCCATCATTGGAGGGATTGCTGCTGCTGTTGCCCTGATACTACTGGTCTGTCTGGTAGCCATTGCTGTCCATTGTACAAGGTATGTATACAGGTCATCACCACGGAAACCAGTAGAGTGGAAATCCTTCTGTAAATGTTGCATGTTTGGAAATCGGAATATCATTTAATTAACAAAATTAAATGTCAAACAAAAATGAATTCAGGAATGTTTTAAAGTTTGAACTGCTTGCAGATGTTGTTAACCTTTATTTAGTCTGTAAAGTGTGAGTAAACAAAGAGTTTTTAATTCTTCAATTCTATATTTTATAGATGGTGAAATCAAAGGAACCGCTATATAATATAGCGGTTTCTTTGCTTTCACCATTGTTTAAAAACAAAATAAAAAATAGATTGTACTATTTTGGTGTGTTAGATTTCTAGTAACATCTTAATTGTGTTAATTAAAGAAGTCGTTACGAGCAAACAATTCAGTTTAATGAAATTCCAACATTTACGAACCAAAAAGTACAGATTTTTTTCAGGTATTTTATCGATTAAAATTTCTGAAGAGGTGAATATTACATTACAAGATGTAAATTTGATTTCAAGGGTATTGTACAACAGCTAATTGAGACCTGAATACACCTAACACAGGGTTAATTGGCTTCTAATCACATCCCATAGTTCCCAGTCGACACGCTACCTTCCAGTAAAAGAGAATTTAATTGAAAGAAAATAAACTGGATTTAAAGAGATAACAAAATCAGCCCAAAACAGTTTTGTACCTGTTTTCACACCCTATCATTACCGCAGTGTTAATTTAAACAATATGTGCCCTGTACGTTCTCAGAAACTGTGGATCACAAGGAAAATTGACCAGTTTTCAGCTGTTATAATTGAATTCTGTTTTTAGAATCTTGTTAATTGAAGTGTTTAACCACATAACCAGCACAAAAACTCAAGGTCTAGAAAAAATAAACAAAAAATTCTAAACTGGAAAATCCTAGGCATCACTTCCCTTGAACTAATTTTAGTATGGCCACTGTATTGATGTTGAACAGTCCATTGTGGTTCTGTAGGTGATACAGGGTATAGTGTCTGTTAAATTAAATGTTTAGATGGAGGGGAAGCTGTTTTCAATCGGACAGGGAATACATCAAGTGGATTGGAGGATGTGGGTATTACAACCACAAGTTCCCTATAGCACTGTTAACGTTCACCTTCTCAACAAAATCACCACATTTCTCCACAACAGGAACAAATGTTGGGATAACCATTTTCTTTTAATATTTTCAAGTTTTTTTTAAAATGGAATCTGAAATCATTTGCCATATAGACAAGGGATATACAAATTGGACCAATGACACACTTTTGATTATGAAATGGAAATTTGTATAGTTTCAAACATAAGCATATGGATGCATGTATTTTTATTTATGTTTTAGTTGATGTATTTAAAAACTCAAAGTACATTATATAACCAATTTCTTAAAACTAAAAAGTAGCAAAGTTTTTTTGTAAGTGTTGCCCTGCCCACACTGTAAAGTATGTCCCCCAGTTTCCGTGGTGATAACCCTTGACTGCGGAGATGTGTATCTGTCTGCCTTATCAGGAGAAAGACAAACACCCTGCTAACACAGACACCTGTAAGTGTGATGGAGAACCAAACCAAACCCTACCACCCACTCCCACATCAATTGTGTCCAATTTGTGAGGAAGGTCAGGTTGAGATGATACCCTTTGACCTCTAACCCCGTTGAGAGATATGTGTTTTACGGTCCTATCTCCCTTACATAAGAAACAGGAGCCTGAACTATGTTACAGGGTTGGAGTATCATAACAAAACAGTAATGTTAACCATTGTTTTGATGTGAGGGATGGAATTACAAAGGCATTGAAGACAATAGAACCACCCATTATTTCTGAAGAGGTCAAATTCATGACTTTAAGGTCACGATGTTCATGGGAATTCTCTTGCACCTTGTACTACAGCAGAGAAATGAGAAACTTGCAATATTTGAAAAGTAGTGCAGATTTCTGTTGTTTTATGTTTCTATTGTTTTCTTAATAAAACAGAAACCAGAGAATGTTTTAGGTCATTGTGTTAAAAGGAAAACTCCATGTACAGTTTCACCAAGTATAACAAAGGAAATATCAAATTTCAAACAACAATATTACACTTCCTTTTACTAAAACTACTTTGTAAAAAGAACCCCACATATTCCAAGTACAGGAAAGTGAAAACAGGGTAAAAAAAACAGATCCTACATGTATTTATACTGGGTTTGTTTGGTCGACTTTGAAAGCCAGTTATTAAAATTTATAGACATATGTATAAACTAAAGACTAAAATATAGAATTAAAGTTTAAGAATTAACTATCAAATTTAAAACTGAAGTTTTAGAATTACATATAACAATCAAATGTGAGCTTAATTGATCTGTTTAGTAATTATTCTCAAAACAAGCAGATAACTGGTAAGACCATGCAGGAAAAAAGCAAGAATGTCATTTTGGTGAGCAGCTTTCTTCCATTAGTTTGGAGTTACATACAGTAGTGTCACAACTGGAGATAGTTGGTTATTCTGCAGAGTGATATTATATTATATTGTAGACTCCTGACCTGAAAACAAAGCTATAAGGTCAGAATGTTAAATGTGAATCTGTGAGCTGATAGAATGTCGTCTTGGTAACAGGCTGTCTGTCTGAACTCGGATTGAATGTCGGTTGTTTAAAGAGGTGATGGACAAGGTTCATTACACCAATCATCTCCCTCCATAGAGGTCAGGACAAGGTCAAATTACATCTCAGCTATCTAGAAGGGCTGTGTCATTTATAGTCTGTGTTTATGTCTTTTTATACCAGTTTATCCAGTGAAACTAGATTTATAGTACTGCCTGTTGTATGTACACTATAGATGAGATCTGTATTTCTTCGAGTCTCAGGTTTTTTCATGTAGTGTCATTGAACCTAAAATGGGCTATTTCATCGCTAACATTGACATATTTTATGCATATATTAAGTATCAATTCTAAAAATGTTTGTTCATTTTTCACAAAACAGATACGTGTACCTTCTGGCTCATGGTTCTATAAACAGAACACAAAACACCATCAGGGTCACATTGGCTCTTGGAAAGGTATCAGTGGGCAATACAACATACCATAACGGTAAAGTTGTCCATAACCTGAAATCCTCATGGGCCAGATCACTGCATGCTTTAAATTGCTGCAATATGTTGATTGCCATTGAAATGATTGGTTGGCAACTGTGTTACTAGCATTTCCAATGTTGACGAGTAAATTTTTCAAAGTTGGTTAAAGCTAGAATTAACTATGTAGGTTAAGCTTCATTTGTAGGTCATGATTTCTGACATTGCCCTGATTTCCTCCTGTTAGGAGTGTATGAACACTCCAGGACAGGCTCCTCTGAGATTAGTTATAAAAGAGATATACACAGCAAGATTCAATCTCTTAACTGACAAGTAAAAACATTTCATATAAACCTCCTGGCTCAGATTCAAATTAGAATAAAGAAATATGTATTCTCCTGCTCTACTTGTGGCGGACCCGTAGAGGTGCGTTAAAGGTGTCAGTGAGATTAAGGTAACACTATGTCTTCGGTGGTCACGAGTCAGGGGATAGGCCAGATCTTTATTATCTGCCCAGTCATTTTTCAGACCTATATATACTTGATTCTGTATCATATTCGATTAAATCTTTAATTAAATGATATTTTGTGACGTTATCAATGACATTTCCTATGTATTTCAATTTGTTTTTAAATATTTTAATGTGGAATTGAACATTCTGACATTTTGTGCATTTAGACTAACTCCATCATTCATCATTACTTGGTAGCACTTACTGGCATATGGTGAAAGATCCAAATCTTAGATATAGAATGGAAAGTGTATTTAGTGTGTGGAGTACATCAATAAACAGCTGGGGAAGAGGAAGGGGGAGGGGGAGGAGAGGAGGCTGGGATTCACAAAGTTGTATCCCCCTGGTGATATGGACAATTTGTAGCAGTCCGTTCCACCACCTTAATCTTCTCACTCCAGCTTAGTATAGTACACACCTGTTCTTTAATCAGAGGATCACAACAAGCAGATACTAAGTGGCCGCCATGTTTACCACAGAAGGACCATGTCTCTACAACACCTACCAATATTTATCATCTCAAGGTCAAGCATATATGCTTCACTGATCATTAGTAAAAATATTTAGCTGCAGAGATAGACAGATCAAAGTTCACGACAATGGATCACCAGCAGTGTTTTTAACCAAACAGTGATTCAGAAACAAAGATCCATGTTACACCTCGCAACGACAATTTTCATTCTCATGATATCATTATCAATAAAATAACAACAAAGGTCCACCTTGTAGTGTCTAGAAAAACAAAAGCCTAGGTTTTGGATAACCAGAGAAGTCTAAAGCCTAAATGTTGATACCACTGATGATGAGAAAAATTCTAGGCGTGACAATGGAAATGAAAGGTCAGGCCCTCATAACGCCATAAATGTTCAAAACAATAAAATAATACTGGATTGTATTACTGTGGTGGTATGTCATCTGACCAATGTCCGCTGTCTTCTGTTTTGGAGATGAAAAGGTCAAGGTAAATATATAATACAAAAATACAGGCTTTTTGTGAAACTTATATAAATGACAGTTTTCTAAGTACAGAAATAAAATTTGAAAACTGAGGATGCACAGCATAAATAAAAATGTAAATGGGAGGTTTGTCAAGGTGTTTTGTTTTCAGAAAAAGATTACAGTTTAATATGAACTGCCATTTTGTTAAATCAATAAACAGGCCTGACCTACAAGTCCCTTATACACAGTAATTCATAGCTATGTCATGTTATGTTATAGAAAAAACTGTGTGCTGAGTTTATAATAAAATCAACTATCAGTGCTATCACCTATGGAATGGATCTGGTAAGAATTATTGGAGAGTCATTTCTAGCTATGGCTAAGACAAATATATCCAATTCCAAATGAATAGTTTCTTCTGTAATGGGGTAATGTAATGTACATCCTAACTAGTTATGTGAAGCCTTTACATGCTTTAGTGATTGATACAACTTTTTTCATTATACTTCAATGTGGTACCTAGGTAATAAATTTCATTCTGAAGACTCAATAATTAGCTGTAAGATTCCTTAGTTGTGGCTCCTATCACCCAGCCATGACTGTAAATATTTACCCATCATCATCATTCGCAATGATGTGATTAACCATTAGGGTAGATTTATAGTTTGGAAGGTTCCATCTCAATTAAGGGTCCTGGAATATTATTATGAGACAAATAAGGGTCCTAGGTTATTGTGGGGAGACATTAAAGGGTCATGGGATATTGTGGAGAGACATTAAAGGGTCATGGGATATTGTGGAGAGACATTAAAGGGTTCTAGGATCTTGTAGGGAAACAGTAAAGGGTCCTGGGATATTGAAGGGAGATTTATAGTTTGGATGGTTCCATCTCAATTAAGGGTCCTGGAATATTATTATGAGACAAATAAGGGTCCTAGGTTATTGTGGGGAGACATTA
>JAUMHH010014229.1:0-13723 GCA_032359455.1 Chlamys rubida
ATTGGCCCAAGATTAAATTACTAGTATCAAATAAGTTTTAGATTGGCCCAAGATTAAATTACTAGTATCAAATAAGTTTTAGATTGGCCCAAGATTAAATTACTAGTATCAAATAAGTTTTAGATTGGCCCAAGATTAAATTACTAGTATCAAATAAGTGTTAGATTGGCCCAAGATTAAATTACTAGTATCAAATAAGTTTTTTCATTATTTAAGTATACGTAAAGGTAATCGACACGCTGGAACAATTACTGAATTCCACAAGTAACTGTATAGCTGATCATGCCTTGATTACGTGTGTGTATTTATGTAAAATTATCCGTATCGTAACATTTCTTCCGTGTATAGTAATATAGTGAAACATGCAGATAGGAAGACACAGGGATATTGCCTTCTTTTATGCAGGTTCTTTGTCTGCCAGCTTTCATATAAAATCTACAGAAATGTAATAACTTACATCAAGTCCCGTTACACAGCGTCAGAAGTTAGCTATCAGTCATTATCCTTACTCACATACCACGTTTTACCAATATAGCTAGTTCTTTACTTTGTAATAACTTGCTGAAGTTGGATAAGTGTTATTAAGTATTTTATATCTCTATCTTTTTCACTAGTGCTGTTAGTTTAAGGATATAACACTCGTGTATACCTAGAGGTGTAGCCATCTGTTACAGTTGTTCAGTGTATCACCATCTGGTTGTACGGCCGTATTCAGCACACATACCATTTCATACTTTTATGTGGTTGACATGGTTAACATAACATTATTTTCGCAGACACACATTAAAGGGCATAATGATTTTCATAAGGAATACATTTAATGCAGATACGTACTTTATTATTGATTCTTTGTTATGTTTGCAGCATTTATATTTAAATTGAAATTATAAATATGATACCAGCGCAATGTCGTTTAAAAAATAAAAAATAAAATGAGAAAAGTCGAACCCAAAGATTAAGAATTTTGTCCAGGATGACATTTGACGAGTTATAGACAACATGTGTCTACATATAGTGAAAGTTAGATTGCCAATCGTCAAAAATGCATTGAAAACGTAACTTCAACGTTATCTTCTGTATATGACAGCGAAAACAGGAAAAGAGAAAACTAATTATTCATTCGTTGGGTGTCAGATGGGGAACGTAACCATCGGAGAAAGATTCTTAAGTTGCATAAACTCGACAATCCTCTTGTTTGGCAACTTAAGAATCTTTCTCTTTTAGTTAAGATTACTCATTACTTTAACCAACCTGTGGGTGAGATTGGAAGAGATTAACCAATGTGGGACGATTCTTAAGTTGCCAAGCACAAGGCAAACTGTTGACGTTGTTAAATTGACGTGACGTCATACACTTTTTGCGACTTGGGGATCCCCTCGTCGCAATATTAGGATGAGACAAGGTTATCTCTCACCGGGAATAGTGTTGATATACCTGTCCAGAGTAAGATAACCCCCCATCTCACCCATTTCCTACCATGTTGGTCTTTTCATAAATACAATTTTGACGCAACGGGGCCAATACACTGTTATTGTCACGTTTATGCATTGCTTACGTGACGTATTAAAATTGCTAAATCCTTGGAATCCCTTCGTCTCAAACTAAGGGTGACGAAAGGATTTCCCACTCATAACAACTGTATGGACGAAACAGTGCCA
This sequence comes from Chlamys rubida, assembly GCA_032359455.1. Lineage (NCBI taxonomy): Eukaryota > Metazoa > Mollusca > Bivalvia > Pectinida > Pectinidae > Chlamys > Chlamys rubida. The sequence goes on from JAUMHH010014229.1 coordinate 1,659, forward strand.
AAACGACAATTTCCCCTCTTTTGAGTAGAGATAGGGGATCTTATAAACAGTGGTAAGATTCTTAAGCTATAAAACATCCGAAACGCTCTGTGTTGAAGATCGTTTACCTCTTGGAGTGAAAGATTTCATAAATGTATATCAGCTGTATTGTTTTAACTAGAATTACAAACCCGTTTTAGCTGTATTATTAGATTACTTACCTATGTCAGTTGTATCACTAGAATATCATACTTTCTGGAATATCGTAACTATAGCAACTATCACAAGCATGTACTTTCGATATCAGCTGTATCCACTAAAAGCTGACTTTTAAATACTTTTGTGTTCGTTCGGAATATGAAAATTACATTTAAAAAAATGAAATAGATGCATCAGACATTATCGTTAGTTCTAAAACAATTCATGAAAATGTGCAACCACCATTCACGAAAGTGAATTAGACGACATTAACTATGTATTCCTGTTGTTTAGTTATCCTATTGAATAATGTAGATTATTAAACATTTTTTGTAGCAACTTCATGGTGTCCGATTGATTTCCAATTCGCTACAAAAGTGCTACCTGTTCAACCTCTGGAATGCCCTGTTTGTATGTATAAGATCTTCGACCTTAAAACTCCTAACGATAGACCATGGGATGGAGGCAATGGAGCATGTCGAGGTGGAGTCGGCCTCACTGCGACGAGTTACCGTAGACGGATGTAACGTTCTGCGCACTCTCCGCGTGTCCAGCAAGCGGCTAACGTTCATGGAATTGTCAAAGTGTGAAAACATTGACATGAGGACATTCCACGAAACCCTTAGGAATAACGTGACTCTTCTGTCTCTTCGACTTGGTTGCATATCACAAGACAGTCTGACCTTCGACGAGACCATGATCCCAAGCTTACAGGAACTGTGTCTTCTGGGGGACTTTTCGTGTGAGACTTTACACATTAGAAGTCCCACTCTTAGATTACTACACACAGAATCTGATAACGACATCGTTACCCTGAATCACATGTACATCACGGCCAATCACTTGTGTAAGGTTGCCCTCACGGGAATGCCCGCCCTCAAGACGCTCACCATCCAGTGTGTGAGTGTAGACTGTATAGAAATGAACCTGTGTAGTGATGACCGGCTCAACCTTGAGTCATGTGTTATCCACGCTCTGAACGCCATTGGATTCCTTCGGTTATTTGACTGCAAGGTGAATCTTCTGTCTGTGTGTACCCCTTTGGCAAGGACAATAGTTCTTTATAGGTGTCAAATGACAGACTACGTCCTGCAGATGGCGCTGAATGGATGTCTGAATATAGCTTATCTGAATCTCGAGAAGTGTCGCGAGATCAGCAAAGTGTCTGTTCATTCTCCTCTGATGAAGTTTTTGAATCTGTTTGGATGTGTAGACGTACACAAGCTTGATTTGGAACACTGCCCACAGCTCCTGGCCCTGAATGTAGGGCAATGTACAAATGTACGACTATTTATTCGCGGAATAGAGCAAAAGCTGGATTCTCTTTGTCGCACATATGACATAGTTCACCCCCAGGAAGTGGTTAGGTGGAGTCATGATTTTCCTCCAAAACCTTACGTCTGCGACATACCAGACAGTCGTGTTAAGTACTAAAGAGAGGATGCTAAACCAGGTAGATGCCGGGAGGGTATTGTTTTATGACATATACTAGATGTTTTAGGTACTGGTCTGCTTGAAAATCTGCAACAACGCACAAAATGTACATTCACTATAGTAGCCTGTGTTAGTTATATGTCGCTTTTTGTTAAAAAAAACACCTTATCATTATGTTGTACTCCTAGTAAATGAAGTTTTCTTTCAAATAATTTATTTGATACAAGATGCAATACATTTAATTCCAAGTTTAATGACATTAATGATGTACAATTGTAATAAGTGACCTTTGTGTTTTGTACTTCCATTGTGTAGAAGAAGTGTATTATGTTGAATGGGCTTGCTGGTTTTGATTTGGAACTGTAACGCTGTTTTAAACTTTTGTTTGTTTTTGTTATTTTCTTTGCAATGTCGTATATTGTTTATATTGATCCAAATAATGATTTTCATAAAATTGCGTCCATGCAATCGTGACATTACTTCAAATAATGCCCGGTGAACGTTTAGATAAGATAAGAAATGACACATGAAGGTTATTGAAATACTGAATTGCAACAATGTTTGCAAAACTCTTAATAAATATTGATTTGAATGATAAATATATTTGTTTTATTGATTTTCATTTGACATGAATAGTATTAAGAAGCCAGTAATATCATGGCTTCGGAACTACATGCGTTTTACGAATTATACCAGGCCCCGGAATTAAAAACAAAATTTAATTTTAGTGTTGAAATTATTATATTTTTCCTTTTATCTACTCCATAATTCGGAACGAAACGAAAGACTGGGGAATAGTGATAAAATGGTGCACGACTTTTATTTATCTGTTAAATATTCAGTGAATATTTACCAAAAAATAAACAATGATATAAGTGTAATAAACAATTTATATAAGTTCTATGCTGATGTGAATCTTATGTGGATTATAACGTTTCATCTATATTTTGTTAATACTTTTGGTTACATTTATATGTTTGCATATTGTTATTACAGTTCATTTCATATGATGCCTCAATAAGTGGCCAATTAATTAAGACAAATGAGGTCTGCATTCATGAAACAGTTATCATTTTCAAATTATTTGTTCAAGCTCAAATCTAAGCTCAAAGGAAAAAATTAATATTCAAAATAGTCTTTATAAGAATATAACCATCTCCGGGTTTGGTGTTTACTGTAAAATATGTCGCACTTAAACTATGTGTTACAACAAAGTTTCATCACGTGACTTTACATTGAGCATGTTAATAGTTTTATGAATACGGGATCCAAGTGTGGAACACTGTCTATAAATTGAGTGTTTAAAATATAATTTAGATTGTATCATCAATTGTAGTGTCATGATTTTCCTGGTATATCATATCATCTGTTTTCTCAATGTTTATAGTATAATAGATATTTTATTTCAGTCACAAGAAACTCATGGCAAGATCAAATAACAAACTCATAGTTTATTTTTATTAAAAGTTCACAGACATAATACATATTAACAATATCACAGAAGGCAACACGTGCAACGCATTTTGTAAATCCTAGATAAATTTAAATGTAGTGACTCAATGTAATGGGACTCTCGTGAATAACATGATTTGGAGCTTCACACCAAGAATCATGTAACATAACATTTAGAAATAATATGGAAAATTTTGTATTCCGGTTGTTTAAGTGTGCCAGCTAACTTAAATTCTTCTTTTTTTTCTCTCTCTCTCGTAATTATCTTAATATACTTTATCGATGAAAAGTTAAACAAACTAGAAAATGTCTGTAAGACATAAATGACCCCGCTCATGGATGGGACGGGAAGCGACGCGACGCGACGGGACGGACATGGGCAACATTATATGCCCCCGATCTTATGGCGGCGGTATAAAAATACAATATCATACATGTATTGTTCTCATAGAAGAACATATTGTTATTTTCAAAAGTAATGTATATTCTAAGAGATATTGGACAGCGTTTACTGATGACGCGAATATAAAATAGGACAACGTTCTTTTTGCACGCAACAGCGACAAGAAAGGATCCTGATGATCGATATGAAAGACAAAATGTCATGTAATGAATACGCTACAAAATATACTTTGTAGAGCGATCTATTTATAAACAAAATGTGATATTCTCTTTGGCTCCTCATAAACTTCTTATATATACCGTAAGAAATCATAAAAACGTTAAATTTTTAAAAGCAAGCATTTTCGGACTGAGTCCATTAAATTGAAAGTAACTTATGCCATATAGTAGTAGCTTTAAGCAGTATTATTGTTTATTTATAACAACATGTCATATGCAGAAGAATAATTTTCTAGGCTTATGTTATATGCATCTATTGATGTTGACTTGAATCATATTTATTCTCCTCTGGGTATTATACAGTTACATGCCGAATATTCACAATGAATTGTGAACTAAATTATTTTATTTCTCATTACGTTTATTTGAAGGTGAAAAAGCATTATTTAAAGCTATTGTAATGTGACGTCATTATTTTGTCATCGACATCTTATATTCTTACAAAGTGGGCATAAATGCGGGAAAATAATGAGTTATAGTTGGATTAACTACAATATACATATATATATAAATAACAAATATTGAAATGATACAATAAAAGCAATATTACACACACAAACTATCAGCTGACGTCGCTGACATCAATTAAAAGTAATGCTATCTGGCAAAACGTCAGATTAAGGCCGTTTTGGTGTCACTTATTGCACTGATGTTTATCAATAATGCAATGGTGTTTGACGTTAAATGTTTTTAACCGGACATAAAGTTTTCTGTGAAATCATTTACCTACATGATCGCTTAGTCGTGAAAATCAAGATATTTGATTTACGTATATACGTCATCAGTGTCCGTGTGGCAATGCTCACACTTGTTGTTGGGTAAACCGTCTACGTCAGTACAGCATCTGGTCCTCCTGTAATCCCAAAACGTCTGGAACATGTGTTCATGTCTCATAACTGTGACGTCATACGTTCATTCATAAATAACGATTGACGTGCGATAAACTTCAGCTGCCGGATCTCAAACACATCTAGGTGGTGACAGCTGTTCCGTGTGAAGGCGCTCAGGCAGGTACAGGTGACGTTTTGAATTGCGCTGCCCTTCTTCACAGACCTCCGTCGTCTTTCGGCATTCCCAACCTTAGTTTTGGAGGACTGTGCAATTATTCCTTTTATAAGGTTGAATTCATCAAGAAAAGGGGAAAACCTTTCACTTGTGTACAAACGGAAATAACAATAAAATACTTATTTCGATAAGTTGTCTGAATATCACATGTTGCTGACGATAAATATTGAACTATCATACAACTGATTTTGAAATATTTTTGGAATTTACTTAATGCTAATAGGTGGGATATTCATATCAGGTTAAGTCGTAAGTATTGCATGTATCAGAAATATCATCAATTGAATTTTAAATTGAAAATGTTAATTTGTTACAAAATTAATACGTCAGCTATTTTCCGAATTAATAAAAAAAAGGACGGGTAAAGGAATGTATAAATGAATGAAAGAACGAATTGAAAATATATATGACTAATTTAAGGGTTTAAGTTAGGTCCCAACCTGGTTCTAACCTAATTTTTTTTTACCATTATACCATTATAAAATAGAGACAAAGGATTTATATTACCGGTATTTGCCTACTTTGATGATGGAATAGCAACAATGTAATTTTAATAAAACTAATGAAAGAAGAGATTAAGAAAAAATTATAGGTATGCAGATCCGGAGAAATTTTTCGATCAAATTCGATTTAACAAGTTATTTTTTTTTGTAAATGTGGTCCATGAATACGCCTATTATGGATTTCGTTGAGGTGAATATGTTATGTTATATGGACATGAGAAATTGATTTTGACTGAAGTCGAGGTCAATATCACTCTCCCAGGTCTGTGTTAAGACTGAAGTCGAGGTCAATATCACTCTCCCAGGTCTGTGTAAAGACTGAAGTCGAGGTTAATATCACTCTCCCAGGTCTGTGTAATCCCATATGCACCGAAATAAAAGTCTTCTATTGCTATATTAGATTCTAAATAATTCTTAATCATTAAAAAGATGGAACGTATGAAAATTGTTCACGTAACAATTGATATGACGTCATAAAATGGATATTGACCTGCTATTTCTGAAAGTAGTAAGACAAAATATTACGAATCACCGACCTCCACGTGATTATAATCCAGCCAATGAGGATACAGGGGAAATGTGTGTCATCTAACATTGGATGATATTTACAATGTAATAACAAGAATAATCTTGAAAACACAGTTTGCATTACCTGTACAAATAATAAAGCAAGCATGATAACATATACAATATCACAGATAACCATCTTAGCTAACATACATGAATTACAATCTTGAAAATACTATGTTCTTCATTTTCTTGTTGAACATAAACTCATCACTCTCGATTTGAAGTTGTAAAATTGTTTACATATTACAGTAGGTAAACTCTATTGTGAGCAATTATTCCTTGATCACCATCATTAAAACTCTGTTTTAAGTAGTACTGCACAATATTTCGTAAGAACAGTCGACCACTCATCCAATATTCTCAGACTATTAACGTTGGATAAATATAGATCCTTCTACAATAATTAAGTTTTGTATTAATTATGTTTCAGACCTCAAGTTTTCATTCTTTTGATCAGTAGTATCACTGACTCCTTAATGGTACATTGGCCATATGGTGAAACACATATTTACTTTGCTTGGCTTTTAGCACAGACTTAATCTATTTTCAGATAGATTCTCTCTTACTTCATATTCTAGTGATTGCATTGTCAATCACCCGCGTATGGTTCACTTGTGATAACCTAAAAGTCACTGACTGCCTTGTTTTGTTTTTGGAAATTTCATTTTTGATCTGCCGAAAGATGATAAAGTAAAAGATATATTTGCCAAAAATTAATGAATAGCAATTAACTTAGCAAAAACAATTTTGCGTTTTAAATGAAATTATTCATTGGTCACTTCTCAAAGTAACGAAATAAAGTATTTTCGACAATACAGTGATATACAGAAAACAAAAAAACAGTTCACTAAATATATGTAATCATCAAATAATTAACAAAATAAAATAATGGTAAACTATTTCTTTGGTTGTCTGTAAAGGTATATAAATAGGCTTTTTTGACAATATATTATCATACCATTTAACACAATCTTTCTTTGCACAACATTCGGGAAAGTTCTTATCACATGTGCTCATTAAATATAAATTGACATCATCTGTTACATAGACGTAATGCGACTCGCCTCTACAGGAAGTATCTTAACTCTGTAAAACTACATGTTATAATCAATTTCATCGAAAATATATTTATCAAATCAAATATGTATTCTTAGTCGTAAAAATAATGGCAACTTGATATGTTTCTCAATCATATCATTTTCCGATATCATTTCATTATCTGACAATATTTCCTTTCAAATATGTACTTTGTGATGGTATATTTATACTGAACTATGGCCAAGGCTCAGGTCAATCTTTATGTATAGGATACTGCGTCTTCTTTATTTAACAACAAATTAAGTTCCATTTGCCGATATTTCTTATTTTTGAAACGAATCTGATACAAAATATTAGGAACTAATCCCTTATGAATAGTTCTAGTTATCGACATGAAGTTATTTTACCAATATGGTGTTATGCGAGTTACCTCCCTTCGTCCGGTGGTTATAAGGAAGTCAACTGATTACATTTGGAAATTTAATTGGAAATTAATTGTTGGGAATCAATCCGGCAATAGCTTATTAAATCCGACCCATTCTATTTACATGACTGACAGGTTTTGTTTGCTTCCAGTTTCTGAAGTGCACCATTCATGTTACATTAGTTCACATCGTCGTGGCTGGTGATCACCCTTTCACAGCCAGGAGTCTGGGCATTGTTTCACTTTTGGCAACAGAATGTACTAATTTTTGGAATTTAAAATGACATTTTCATATTAATACTTGACAGCTTTTATAGGTGGAATTTTCCGTTCCGCGTTTCCATTTAATTCTAGCTGTTATGTGGGCGAAGTCATGGCCATCATATGCAAAAATAAAAAAAATATTATCAAGTAATAAATTGAACACTTAATTTGAGTTTCTTGTGTTTGTCTTCTATTTGATACATATCTTATTTTTAGTATCACTTGTATTTATAAAACAAACCCATTAAGCTCCTCATCTCATTCCTTAGAAAACGCCTTGTTTACCACTCCATTTGTTCGAGCATCTGGTTCGTTTACTTGACTCTCACCGATATGTAGGTCATTTTCGGAGTGAAAGCCCTTTCCTCGACATGTTTCACAAGTTTGGTCTGTCGATTTACGTCCCTGTACAAAATAACGAAGTTTTCGCCAAAGAGGGACTAACGATCCAACATTACCTTCGGGACCCACCAATGCCAAAATAGTTGTAAAGAGACCAAGTGAATAAATTAGAGAGAATCCAATTGTACAAAACATGAATATTCCAAATTGAACAAAAAATAATATTTCTGCGAACAACATGAATATGGACGCTCCAAGTGTTGACGCTGCTCCGGAGGATATGGACACAGCTACCGATTCCAGCATGTCACGAACCTTGCTCCTCCGGTCAGCGTGTATGGACATATGGTATCCTTCCGCCAGGTGGACGACGTAGTCCACAGACAGCCCTACCACTAACGACAGGTTCAAAGACTCAAGGACCTGAAAACAATTAAGCATATCACCAGGTTCATTACTATTCTCACTTAATATAACTTGATGTATCAACAAAAACATGCCATCATTAAACAAATTGTTTGTTCATTCTTTACTAAAGAGTTTGTGTTTTGAAATTCGATGGGATTAAAATATAAAGCAACAACTGGAACATTGTATACATTTACATATTTCTAATTTCACTGATATATATTTCATATATTATGCCACTTGTCTGATAAAAAATATAAGTACACGGTACTTGTTTCCTTTTCATGTTTCCTTAGGTGTATTTTTTAGAATTTACATAATGTAATAAAAGATTATTTGAATAAATGCAGCTGAAATGTAGAAAAAAGTATTTGTTATACTAGTAAAACTTCCAACGTTAATGTTTTGAACTCACAGAGAAATGTTAAAATATTTTACATAAGCGAAGTCTCTGGTGTGAATGAAGGAACGAACATTATTTATTTTGAACCAATCGTTTTACACCAGCTGTACGTACCCCCAGTTTCCAGCCCACCATTGGTATGATAGCGATGATGGTGACAGTGACACACGCGATACTGAGTGTAGCTAGGAATCCGATGACAACGTTCTGTGTGGCTATAGTGAGTACCACGAAGCCAAGGCATATCCCAATAGCGATCCCACGAAGCGCCGAGTCCACCAATGTCTACAGTATACATGCATGTCTATAGCAATATATTACTTCAGTCCCTGTAAAATACTTTATCTTGATTCGCTTGAAATACATCACTTGATACGAAACGATAATTATGTGTCCCGCAGAAATCTTTTATCTTGTCATAAATCGTTATATAACACTCTCATATGCCGTTCTGAATTTTGTGTTTGTTAAAACTTAGACCGTCCATTTGTAATTGTGTTATTGATCTTGAAAAATAAGGTATATATTCGTTTAATATAGCAGTTATTTGCCCTCCACGGTGTACATGAAATTATCCCACTCTAAGGTGGCAATATAACTGTTGTGAAAAAAATCCTGTTTTGAGCACTATTTCCTGTCTTAGACAATATCTTTGGTAATATAATTTGTAATATTTTATGACAAGAATATAGTGTCTTTCGTTATAGTTTTAAAGTGTAAAGGTAGTCAGCCAACAAAATCCTACCTTTTGAACTTTGAGCCAGTGCCATGGGTTGTTTCCCTCTGGTGTACACTGAAACCCTCCAGACAAAGATGGAGGCAGTTTTGCAATCTATAAATGACATGTGTAGGTAGATTGAAACCAACGATCATATCCGAGTATATCATGATAAATTATTTATCGTTTGTTAATCTATACATAAACTTTAATTTAATTAAAGGCAATTATGCATAGTGACAAGTGCGCGAAGGAATTTTTATGTCATAGAAAATCCTTCAGTTCTTCTCAATTAAAGAATAACATTATCAAGTACGTTGCGGACTTGTTGATTTCATTGTAGAACTGAATAATGTAAAAGTAAGACAAAGACATGGTTAAGCTTTAATGCTGGTTTCCGTACGTATATCGTCAACACCCTGTGGGTCACTCATTTGAAGGTCACTCATTTGAGCTTTGATTTCATGGTTCCTTATTTTGTATTTTGATGATATATTGAAGCTTATTTGGGGTAAACCATATTCTGGATTTAGTTCACCGTATGTTACTTTACAATATTGATGCAGTTACTTTTCAAGGAGAACAATCTTGTTACAAAAAACCCCCAAGATTTATAACACATTGGTTATATCATTATTTCCTATTTCTAACATTCGAATTTGAAAGCATATTTGAGTAAAACCACATTTTGTTTTATATTAAGGTGGCCATTTCTTTACATAAGAAACATTCAATTTCATTATCATTAGTGTTGTCAGATAGATTCAAGATTGATAAAATATTAGCAACAGATGCTGAAAAAGGTATTTGTGATCATTTCAATTATCATTTTGTTCCATGTGCAAAATATTTAAATGGTGTTCGGATAAGGATGAATAGGGGTGTTCAATGTGTATCATTTGGATTACTTAAATAGTAAAAAACATAATATGATGCTAAGAATAAAAAATGGTTGAAATAAAAGATTGTTGTATTGTTTACAGTGACATTAAACAATATTTCGATGGATTTTTCTATATGATACAAACCTTTGCTTTGAAGAATCGTTCCCAGGCATCATATATAGGGATGCCCATCTCGTAGCCTAGTTTTCCTATGACAAGAGAAGTATTTGCTGTGATGGCGATATACCGCAATCTTGTTCCATACGATTCCCCTACAACACAACCACATGTACCTGTACTATAAGGCATGCCACATATTTTTGCTTCGGAAAATTCCATTTATAACATACATCATTACTCTGAGACGTATTATTATCTGCTACATAATGTAAGAAACGTTATTTTGTCTCGATTAAGATTCTTTTACATGTACATGAAAATATATACAAGTTTGTTTTTTACTTTTAATTGTGCTATAACTTATGACTTTTCTAATTTTAACAATAACCATTTAAGTTTTATTTATAACTTATTTACTTTGAGTTACAACTTATAAATTAATAAATAAAATATCTGTAACTTTTCTACGTTAATTTTTTTATTTATTTACTTTGAGTAATAACGTATCTGCTGTGAGCGGGATTGTCTTATACGATGAAAAACAAAAATATCAGAGTTGAACAATGGGATGGACTACTGCCAATAATTCAAAACGGGAGGATTGATAGACCTAACCTGTCGTTGACCACAAGTACAAAGTCTACGACAGGCAATCTTGTCTATCTGCTTCGTTTTTAGAAGATTTCGAAACTCAAGGCGTCGTTTTCACAGAAGACAAACGATGATAATTGAAGATATCGGTCTGAACTATTTTGTGCATAGCACGACAACGGGTAAGATCATTTTTTTAGGATGAAATTGACCAGATGATTGAATTTCTTATTGACCTAACCTTTGTTGAGTTCGGAACAAGAACATCTAGCATACCCTTGGCATACCCATGTGGGCAAACCGTGGACAAACTGTGCCCGTTTCTTGGCCGATTTAGGTACACCGCTACGTAAGAAACTTCTATAATTAAGGAGTTAGACACACCTCCCCTTCTGTTTCAACAGTAATTTAGACCAATTTGATTTCCATTGTTTTGGCCCTTAGCATCACCGATGAATCGCAACAAAACGAAACAGCTGTATGGTGCATTATAATTCATATTTGGTATACTGTACCTATTGTTAATTTTTATAGTTACAATCACATGTGTGAAATACGTTCACTTTTCTTATAAGACATACATGTAATTCAATTTTTTAATATAGACCTAATGATCTCATATTGCGCATTAGTGTGACCTATGCTTTCGTTATTATTATTCTTTTTATGATTTTCTGAACGCCAATTTATTTGAATTTGATTTTGAAATTTTCTGATCACCTGGTCTGATTCTATATATGTTTTTTTTTTCATGGGTATCCTTTGATCATATTTTGCACTATTTTCATCGATTTTCAGCAAAAGATCTACATATTTTAAACAATTTTAAAAGCGTTTTCAAGCATTCCGCTTTTACCTTTTTAAATATATCAAAGGGTGGTGAGTTACATTTTATTCCAAAATGTAATCCCGTTATTCTCCCTTCACCTATCCAGAGCCCATCTGACTTTTTAAATGTAAAATACTAGACAACCAATACAAAGTTAAAATTGTTTAACCGGGTCCTCTAATAAACATCGGATCCAGCTTTGTCATGAACCACTGCCTAAAT
>JAUMHH010014229.1:13733-25333 GCA_032359455.1 Chlamys rubida
GACATAAAGGGAAAAAAATCAATGCTTAAATTTGAGTAATACTCAACATATGTACGGGTATTATGGTGGAATATATATCGAGGGTGAGAAAATGTCGAACAAAATTAATTAGCGAAGGCCGCTTGTGGACTGAGTTGATTATTTTCCCAACATTTTCGAATCCCGAGTTATATATTCCACAACAATATACAAATAGATATTGATTATAACTATTCTACCAAGTAAAAAGTAATGAATGCATTGTTCGCGTCTACCTCAGTGTCCATATGTCTATGAAAGTTCTATCAATTCAGTCCCTGTTGGTCGACAGACGCTAAACATTAATACTAAGGTCATGCTTTATGCTAAATGTTTATTTCAATTAATAAATCAATCAACCTATCGACAATACTCATCAATACATGAAATCAGCATTTGACAGATTTACAAACACCGTTTCAAGCCACCTTCACAGTAATTTAGCGGAACATTCTGACCGTGAGGTTAACAGGTTTTCATTAGATCAAATAGATTTTTGGTTTGTCCTATAGCAAATCTTCAAATACAAAATGAAATGCTGGTACCCTCGTAAGACAAAGGAAACCAGTCCCGCGAATTGCTTGTTTACCGGTACATTTTCGGGGGAGGTTTTTGGAAGACCGTAGTACAAATAGTACACGCATGTGCATGGTCTATCGTCTGATTATCCATGGTTATTAACCAATGAAAAGTTTCGTTCCATCGCACACATGGTAGAATTTCAAAATAAACTACATTTAAAAACATAAATGTCACGGCACTATAAATGATGATGATCACGACGACGACGACGACGACGACGATGATTATGATGTGCACAAAAGAAACTTACATATACGTATAAATGTAATGTATCATTAGTCACCTAAATATTGTCACGACTGAGACTTGAAGTCAGTTTCTGAGCACCCCGGTACATTATATAATGATGATAACCATTAAAGCTAGGGGCGGGGGTATTCATGTCTTACTACTTAGTATGGTCACTTTAACATGATATACATAAAAAATAAATAAATTTGATAACATGACCTACGTTATCCCTAAATTGACAAAGCTTCCTAAACTTGAGCCTGAATGTCATCCTACGCATTGACAACGGACGTTGACTTCTTTCCGTAATTAACTCATCCGTATACATCATTAATATGCATTTTATTGAACTCTGTATACCTTCCTTATTAATCATTGACGTACGAAACATCTATCATTAAATGCGCTTCTCGGTGGAGATATGGATTTTTATAATGTTCCTGTCTACAAATATTCCTGTTACCAAGACACGTCAATAGATTTATTTAGTCTGCAATGCTACATGTTCGGTGGCATTGATTAAGGATCAGGTAGGGATAATAAGGTTTTACCTAGGTACAGGTAAACATTGTGTTAATATACACATACAAAAACACTGTTAAGTCTGGTCGTCCTTTATTACATTATTCATCATTTCTTTCCTTATACGGTTGTCAACAGACTTGTTTCATTAAAAGGATATTTTTTCCTGTAAGCTTTATTGGTTACGCATCCTCAATTTTATCATTGGATTCTGTATCCATTAAAACAACGAAAATCTTATATAATTTATTTATTTTATACAACAACTCACTGAAGCTACATTTGATTATTGCGGAACACTGCCTCTATCATTGTGTACATTTTAATTGATGAAGACGCAATAATGTAGTATGGAAGTCTATCCCTCTCTGATAGTTAGCATGCTCACTTGTGTAAATATGTATTTTCTGCTGGAAATTGTTTGGTGCGCCAATCATTTTATTGTCAATTTGATATCCTCTATTGATTGGCTTGCCTCTTCTGAAGCATGTGCTATTCCGTAATGTGTTATGTTTTCTCTGCTATTTCGATTTGATAAAACGTCGTTGTGCGCATATGCACCTGTTGCTGTTCACGGTTAAAAGAGGAATTCCACGGCGTTCCTTTTGAACAGTCAGATTATCTAAAATTCGCACTTAAGAAAAAGAAAAATTTGTCAGTATAAAACGGCTGACACTAAAGGGCAGACGGAGATACTATTGAAGTGTTTGAGATATGTCATTGAACACTACAGATATCTTATTTCCGAATGTCACCACACACCATTGTATTCAATGCCTGTCATAACACCAACAGTGCAAACAGCTAGTGAGATTTCTTCTGGCTCTGATTATTATTTAATGATAAATAATAAGTATGGCATCCTGAACGTTCTTTTATTAGTATACCTACATAGTTCAGTTGTGTTGTTAACCGCTGTCTTTTTTTATCAGTTATTACTTAAAATTAACTTGATTATTTCAAAGTGAAGCTTTTTGGCGTTTTTGATATGCATATATGTTATGGTTAATCTTTTAGAAAAGGTATGAAATAGAAATGCTGTGTTATTCAGCCTCGAGATATATAGGTTTTCTGTGCGCCACAAACTTCGTATTGATCTTAGCAGCGATTAATTATCGTACGGAAATCTAATCTACATTACGGAGTACTCTCGAGTCCCACCACCTATAATGTTCAAAATTCCCATCTGTATTGTTGAGTGCGGTCACATGTATTGACGAGCACGCTCATCAACATCGTCGAGTACGCTAACCAGTAGTGTTGAGTGCGCGAACATGTTTAGTGGAGTATACTCACCGGCGTTGTTGAGAAGATGTAATGTATCATACTGGTCCTTGGTAAACCCTAGCAGTTGACTATAGTCAGAGCTAACATTGGACGTATAGCCGCCATTCAGCCAAAAAGCAGCAGCCGTCTTTAAAATAAAAAAAATAGTATTTAGTATTTAAGCCGTATATTCCAATATCTGTTTGTAACAGAGGTCATTATTTTTTCAATGCCTCCGCTAGGGCTCGTACCCTGGACCTCTGGCTTACAAGCTTAATGCTTTACCGAATAAGCTAAAGGGGAATTCTCCCTAGCCGAGGGAGACGGTAGTAAACAGCTAGTGTATTATCAGGATGACATAAATTACATGTTAAGACATTAGAAACAAAATTGCAAAGTTATAAATACATTTAAGCTGTGAAATCCAAGTTACCTCAAAATATCGGTATACATGAGAAGAGATGGCAGATCCGTTGTACAACTCCGGATGTGACGTCATTAGGTGTGATACTTTAGTCTCGGTTAGCGGAATGCTGAAATCCGCCGATCCCCCGTATACAGCTTTGGCACTCTCGTTCTGTGGACATGAAATGAAACATCTATCAGACAAATATTAACTATCTAGTATTATCACCTGTTGTAGCTGTTGACATATCAAAGTGACATTTTATTAACTAAGTTTTCAGCTTTTAAAAGGTTTGCCGACTTATGTTTTATGCTCAACTTGGCTGATTTTTTGTTATAAATCGACAGAAGAACAATTGTTGAACGTTGGCGGTTCCCTGAGCCTAATTAATGTGAAGCTTAGATAGGTGAATGGTTATTTGTATGTTAAAGAGGAATCCTTAAACCTGCCGTCCTAATTTTCCATCAACTGCACTAGTTTTAGAATGTATTCATTTAGACGTCGGGCATTAGGATAAATACAAACAATCATGAAGCTTACTTTCCGACCGTAGGTCCAAATTATTGTTATCTTGAGTCAAATTATGACCAAACATAAACATCATATTACAGATAAGGGTCTGTGTATCCATGTGGTGACACGATTTTCAGAAGTTGATATGACCTGTGTAACATCTAACAATAGCCCCTACACATCTCAAAATACATGTGGTCACGCGTTAAATCTGAGATTCCTGTACATACATACCACGAGAAACGTCTCCAAATCGTCTAGGAAACAGTCCACCTCCAGTTTACCGGTCAGAGAGTTGTTACGTATATGAAGATCAGCATTGGTTTTGTCGGGTAGGTTCTGCATGTCATGGCACAGTGTCTGTTCGAAAACATGTCATAGAGCTGAACATAATTACAAATGGTGATAAAATAGATGAAATGTTGAAATTGATAAAAATAAAACACACACACAAATATAAAACATGGCCATAATTAATGTTAAAAGTTGGACAACATCTATTACAATATAAAAAGGAGAAAATTTTCAAAACATTAATGCATGCCGTATTATAATTACCGAAGCGTATAGATCTTCATGTTATACACGATGCTTTGGAATTATTACACATTAAGCACGTGTTTCACCACACGGACGGTGTTTACAAAATGCCAAGCTGTTAAGTGGTTGTGATTTTTTCTCCTTATAACTCATATTGGAGAATATGTTTGAACGGAACTGTGTTGCATACATTCATTTATGTTAAAAACATTTCAAACTTTAAGCAATATTACAAAACTTATCTCGATTATTGTATCATTTAATGATATGCCTAAAATACCAAGTAATAATTTATTTTCAAAACGAAAACTGTAACAAAACCTTAAAGGAATAGTAATTTGTAAAAATAAATATATAAATTTATTTTAAAGATAAAAAAACCCGTTGAATTCATTATTTGTTTTTACATTTAAACTATTTAAAAAAAGAGGCGAAATCAGATATGTGAAGGGATGTTATTCTAACACTAAGCACCTATATGTATGGTAGCGTGTTACAGTAAAAATTAATCCACTGTTCAAGTGAATTAGTGAAGCTGTAAGCGCCATTATCGATCTTGATATCTACTAATTCCCTGGTTTTAGCAACCAGAACCGACTTCTTACTGTTTAATCAATACCGTTAATGTCGCTCGCATAATCTAACAGACCATTGCCAATAATTTGATCATAGCAACCAACAAGTATGCATCGGTACGCGCATCAAAACCTTAATCTGCCGCAAACATTGACGGGTAAAGGGTTGTAAAATAGCATCAGTACCTGCAGGAGGAATAGGGTATATAAGGATTGAGGGGTAAATTATCATTATAGGTAAGTGGACTTGAGTTAGTAAAGGGTTTGAGGTATAGTATCAGTATATGTAGGTGGACTTGAGTTAGTAAAGGGTTTGAGGTATAGTATCATTATATGTAAGTGGACTTGAGTTAGTAAAGGGTTTGAGGTATAGTATCATTATATGTAGGTGGACTTGAGTTAGTAAAGGGTTTGAGGTATAGTGTCATTATATGTAAGTGGACTTGAGTTAGTAAAGGGTGTGAAGTATAGTATCATTATATGTAGGTGGACTTGAGTTAGTAAAGGGTGTGAAGTATAGTATCATTATATGTAGGTGGACTTGAATTGGCAAAGGGTGTGAGGTATAGTATCATTAGATGTAAGTGGACTTGAGTTGGTAAAGGGTGTGAAGTATAGTATCATTATATGTAGGTGGACTTGAGTTAGTAAAGGGTGTGAGGTATAGTATCATTATATGTAGGTGGACTTGAGTTAGTAAAGGGTGTGAGGTATAGTGTCATTATATGTAGGTGGACTTGAGTTTGAAAGGGATGAGTGCTGTAGTGGGTTGTCCTAGACAAATGTCGTTTTGTGTAGTATTTTGACCTAAAACTTGACTTGTCCTAGATAGGTGTCTGGTTGTTACGTATGTTTTACCTGTAACTGGACTTGGGCTGGACTAGGGTTGAGATCGAATGCTTCGTCCCACACAGTTTTCCCTGTACACTTTTCCCAGTCGGTTTTGTGACAGGCACTGCGGTCCTGTAGACGAAGGCCCCACACCATGTACACACGAATGATCCGGTCTCGACCACTCGGTCTGAAAGCATTTTTCTGTCGATCGTTAGCCATCTGGTAGTTATGATCCTCTTTGAATATCTTTGTCTGAATGATGAAATGTAATTCTATTTCAGACGCTGTTCAATTACAAGAATGTCAATGATACTCTAAATATAAGGACAATGAAAGGTAAAGCTATGAAGTGGTGGTACATCCAGTTCTAACAGTATTATAGTTTGACTAACTGCAGTACATTGGATCCTTTGTTTAAAGTGTGGAAACTTACTGATGTTAATATGTGCTTTTTATAATTTCAAACTTAAAGTAAACGAGCACCAAATGAGTCCAATTCAAATTAAGCAAGAAAGAAACAGTAAATTCCTTTGTAATACGACAAAAAGTAGATGTATAATCATGATAAAGATGGACTTACCGATTCTTCGTCTGGTTTTAAATCTTTCATAAACACGATGAAAACTCCAATAAAAGCAAGAAAGGCTGCAATTATCACCCAACGGATGATTTGATG
This sequence comes from Chlamys rubida, assembly GCA_032359455.1. Classification (NCBI taxonomy): domain Eukaryota; kingdom Metazoa; phylum Mollusca; class Bivalvia; order Pectinida; family Pectinidae; genus Chlamys; species Chlamys rubida. Next base: position 19,897 of record JAUMHH010014229.1, read on the forward strand.
TGTTACAAATCGGAAATAATATCCGTAAAAGAATCTCACGACAACATTTTTCCTTGCTGTCTGATTTCCACTGACATCTGTCATAGTGATGGTGCGGGAAGGCACTGTATGGGAACTCTGTGTGCATGGCCTGCAGCATGGCCAGGCCCACTTCTCGAAATATAGGTGGTATATTAAAACCACAGAAGGGAAAAACGTTATCACAGACAGATAATTAATGAAAACTAGTGTGGCACTGAAAAGTCCGAATGAAGATATTCCCAAAACGGGTGAAAATGCATTTGAAATGAATGCTACCATTGTTGTCAGAGACGTGATCAACATAGATTTTGATGCCCGTCTGTAACACTTGGAAAGTCTCTGTTCAAGTGACTCCATTTGATCATGAGATGTAGCGCGCCAGGTATCAAAATATACAAAAACGTCATCTGCACCAATGCCAAGAATTATAAATATTGACAGCACATGAAAAATACCAAAATATTTGTAATCAAAGACTATCCGATAAATCATGTTGGCCCCAAAGAAACTTGTGAGAATGCTAAAAATAGCAAAAAATGTGACAAATAAAGAATGGGTTTGAAACAGCATAAACATGAAGATGAATCCAAAACTTCCCACTGCAAGCATCATATCAAATATGACTTGTCCTTGAACGTCATAAAGAAACAGTGTTTCGCAGGAATACAGGACGTGCATTGAACCAAGCCCATTTTTATTTAAGTTCAGAAGTTTTTGTCTATAATTATTTACCATGAAGTTCTCAAGCTCTGTATAATAGTTAAAGTAGAAAGCGGTGCGCGTGATCGATGATTTAGCCACCCCATCAGCTGCGCTCACAACAGATTTTTTTCCAAGAAAGAAATTTAATTGTTGTGAAACCTCAGGATGGTTCATGGCATTTTCCAAAGTCTGTGGAATGTTACCGAAGGAAGAATCGTTGAAAAGTAGTCCAAACGTTCCATCAAATAGACGGAGAATAGAAAATGGTTTCGGACAAGTGACACTGTCCATCTTGTAACAAAACGTTGTATAGTCCGCGACATTGGTCATCTCGTCCTCAAACGCTTGGATAGCCCGCAAATTTTCAGCCGTGAAAACGTTAGCGGACTCATAGTAGAGCATTAGTGATTCAGACTCAACGTCATTGGTAGTCTGTGACGTAGGCAGTATTTCATTTGTCTCTCGGTTTTGCCATGCCAGGGCTCTCAGGAAAACATCCTCTTTTTCAAGATCTAAGGGCAGCCCTTTGAAGTCGGCCGGAAGTATGTCATACCCAGCCATCATCATCACTCCTGTGACCACTAACAGAGAAAGATGTACCAGAAGAAGAAATGCTGGAAGAAAACGAATTCGGTTAATGATATCATTTTGTCAGTATTTGTGATTATGATTAATTTACCCGAGTCCTTATATTTATAGTATTTTTCTTTGATATTACATAAAACGCGTTCTTTTAACCGGAATATATTCTGCGGGAGGGTTACAATACAAGCATTCAATTCAAGCTCGATGTGTGATAAGGTTTCGCTTCGCGCCACGCTTCGAAGGCCACCGTGTCATGATACGACCAAACTAAGACTTAATTCCGGAACGCTATAATATGGCACCAACGGCTCGCAGTTTTGGAACTCTCCTGTGTTTTTGTAGACTCGACGGCAACGGTAATTAGACATAGTGTCTACAAAATCACAAACACGCGAAGTAATTTTATAATTTTGATTTAAAGTTCAATCATTACAAAACCCAGTTCGTGTGCTGTGATCTAACTATCAGTATTTAGGCAGGCATATGACATGTAGGTCATATTACGTTATCGAACCCGTCCTGTGATTATCCTACCATTATTATCAGCATTATCGAGTGCAGTAAAAAACATTACGGCAAAATTGCCCTTTGTCAAACGTTATTATCAAAATTGAATTTACTATCGTATTTCTGGGTATTGTTTACGCTATGTTATCAAAGTAAACGTATGTAGATGAACACAAACACGTAGAAAAACACAAAATCCAGCCGTCCTGTCAGTCGGTGCAGTAATCGGGCGCTGTCTGTTAATCAGGTTTGACCGTAAAACCTCCCTGCGTCATTGTTTGACCTACCTAGAGAACAGCGGTGTTTCCCCGTCAACGCTCGATCAGTACGAGATACCGACATGTCGCGGAAAGGTTAATCATAAACATAAATTACAAAAGGAATAAGTTATGATAATAACGATCATGTTTCCAACACTGTTTGCGCGACAGATGTCAGGATGATACCTGTAGGTTGTAGAGCCAGTGTGATCACCCAGCACGATGCACAGTGTGGTACATGTACACATGCATGTACAATTCTTTTGATTTTTTCTTGCCATTTCTAACACGTTTTTGCAATTAATTAGCGCAAACAATTTGAAAAGTGTTCCTCTAAATCTATTACAGAAGGGGTTAGTATGAGTTAAGTGCACTTACTAAGCAAAAAGAGATTGTGTGACCATGTATTTCTCTGTGCAATTGATTTACCTTTTCATTTTGTTCAGACAGAAATCGCATTAACTCTCAAAATTTTGTTTTGCTGTAAATGCTATTTTAATATTTATACATCATCTTACTACCACGGATCTAACATGAAACAGAACAATCACAATAAATCGTCATTAACACATGTCTCTCCTATTTATTATTTCTAAGTTTTGTACGTGAAGATTTAAACTTGACATAGAAGGAGACAGAACACAACCATGAGTCACATCCCTTGTGTATGCAAACGTTAACTCATGCAAAACTACAAGGAACATTTCAATTATGTGAAACGTATATGGTTTAATCGTCCACGATTATGCAAAAACATATGTTCACGCAGAAGATCACAAAATATTAAAAACGAAGAGGTGAAAAAGTGTCATTGGCATTTTGAAATGTCTACAATTGTAGACATCTGTTGAGTGGAACAAAGAATGATCTGTGTGATACAATCAGTTTGCCTGTGAAAAAGTGTCAATCGGCAATGTTGTGTTGAAGAGACGAGATATAAATCCAAACCTAAAATGAAGCGTAAAGCAAACTGAGGCTTGTAATGCTGGTTAACTGTTTCTGCTACACATACCAAAATGTATCAACACAAGTAATAAGTGTATTACAGACTCACCAAAAACTGTTTTTGGCCTCCTCGTCATGAAATTACAAATCCACAGAGGGGGTGGATTTTCAGGCTTTGGCCGACATGTTTTGGTACTGTTTGCTTCATCATTCTGTATCTCCTGTAGAGCGTCCGCCGTGGACTCGTGTTCTGGTGAGACTGTAGGCTTAACAGTATAACTGGACTTACGGTCTACCTTCTCCAGAGCGATGTCATCCATCTGAGAAAAACAGTAGGACTAGACACGAACCGACCTTATTTACATGTTATACATATACTGGACCGTAAAAAAAGAATGAAAAAACAACGTTACATTAAGATATAATATAAACACGATATTGTTAATTATAATAAGCAAGAAACATTTTAAAAAAATGTTCTTTTTTGTTGACATATGATTCGTCTAAATTATTGTCGTCTCATTTGCTACTTTTGACATAAACTAATTATTGATATGACCAGCGTAAACTGCAGGAACGTTTTCTATATCATCATTTTCGTTTAAATTTTTTCGAATAGAACTCGTTGTTTGATGAATAGGGGTGGGTGGGGGTGGGGTTGCTAAGGAAATCCGCCATCTTGGATCCGTTGCTATGCATCGGATCCAAGATGGCGGCCTTAGCAACCCCATAAACCTACGGCCTGCTCTTTTTAATCATATATTTTCATTTTCCTTCATAATCTTATGCATAAAACATATTTACAAACAATAAATAGTTACAACATATTTACAATATAAAATTCACAGCATATTTACAATATTTTCGAGTGTAGTATTAAATTGAGATGACCGTTTTTCGTGTAGGAAGTGTGTGTGGTGGTGCTCTGGAAGGTGTTGGAGCATGTGGTGTTGCGTCCTTGTTTGAACTGAAAAAAATAGTTATTACGCAGACAATTCACAATAATACATTAGCTAACGATATAATAAAAAAAGTTACGTGATTCTATTTAGACAATATACTTACAGGATAGTGTGTTATATATACTGGCCGCTTGCACGTCGTTGTCTATACATTCTTTGGCGATGTTGTTTCCTAATGCGCTCCTTGTTGTTTGATATGTTTTGTCGTTCCTTCCTGTACATGTCTGCTTGCTGTTGTATTGGTGTTGGTGGAGGAAGTTGGATAGACTGTATAAGCTTGTCTTGTGGTTCGGTGATGAAGAGTGTGTCGTCAATGTCTGAGCTTGTCAGAGTCTTACGGGGAGCTTTAGATGACGTCACAGTCGTCGAACGTGACGTCACTATCACCGATCGATATCCGCTCTTAACTCAGGCCCGCATGTCGCAGAGGTTAGAACGTGCGTACGTGGTGTGTGGTCGCGGGTTCGATGCGCGTCGGCGTCATTTGTTTTTTGTATTTCTTTTGTATTTTTTTATAGAATTTTTTTACTACTATCATCGGAATGTTTTCTATACACTGTATTTTTAATTTTCAAGGGTTGTATTTGAAATTTGATTTTTTTAAGAATTTTGAAACTAAGGTTATATTAATCGATAGATAGATAAATCAATCAATATGAAAGAATGTATTTTGAGACTAAACTTATTCAAAAATTTTGATGTAAAAATATGCAGATACTGCTGATTCTGTATTGCATTTTGTCCTTATTTTGTCATCATTTGTCCACTATTTGTCCATAAGTTGTCCATATTTGTCCACTATTTGTCCTCCTTTGTCCACTATTTGTCCACTTTTGTCCATATTTGTCCACTTTTGTCCACTATTTGTCCATATTTGTCCACCTTTGTCCATATTTGTCCACTATTTGTCCATATTTGTCTACTATTTGTCCATATTTGTCCACTTTTTTCCACTATTTGTCCACATTTGTCCTCATTTGTCCACTTTTGTCCACCTTTGTCCACTATTTGTCCACTTTTTGTCCACATGTGTACACTATTTGTCCTCATTCGTCATAAGTCTCCAGTTTGACAGTATCTTGCTAATCGAGCTAAGGCATTCAACAAATCAATCAAGATCGTGGCTACGGGTCCCCCGGGTTATTATCCGATCATAGTCGGGGGTATCATCAGTGACCAACTGACTCATTGTTGCCCGCTTTAAAAAAAAATAATTGTTTGGTTTTTAATTTTTTGTTTTGTTTTTTGTTTTGTTTTGTTTTTGTTTTTGTTTATTTCTTCTTTTTATTTTATACATTGATTGATTATCATTTTCATAAGCAACCCTCCCGCCATCCCATGGATTTGTTGGCAAACGAAGACATCACGAAACGAGAGATCTTACGAAGTCGTCTACGAAATACGTGTTGGCATGAAAGTCTTTTTTTAATAAGGACGTTATGTCGGACATCGTTT
>JAUMHH010014230.1:0-10973 GCA_032359455.1 Chlamys rubida
TACTCATGCTTGACCTTTGTATAAAGTTTGACCAAAATCTGTCAAAGAATGAAGTTGCTAAGTGTTTACATTGAATCAGGACTTGACGGGACGGGACACGACGGGACGGGTGTTTACATTTTATCGGGATGGACAACATTAGGTGGTAGTTATCATATGTGAAAACTTTCATTGAAATTGGCCCAGAAGTTTTGGAGAAGTTGTGCAGGCATGCATTTTTCAACAAAGGGCAATAACTCCATAAATAGGGTCAGAATGAAAAAAATAATACCAGGATGCTTAATATCAGGTGGGAGTGATCATATCTGAAAATTTTCCTTGAAAATGCAGCGCCCGTAGTTTTGAAGGAGTTGTCCCGACAAGTATTTTTCAACAAAGGGCCATAACTTTGTAAACAAGAGATCCCAGAGTGATCTTGGCGCCCACCTTTGTACCATCTTCATTACTTCTTTGTCAGTTTGATCTTTTCTCTTCTTTCCTCTAATCTGTTTGATTTAGTCATGTTAACTTGCACAACGAGGGATCAAGGGGAACCTACATATCAAATTTGAGAAAAATCCCTCAAGTTATTCCTGAGAAATAGTACTAACAAACCTTCAATGTCAAAAATCGAAGATGGCTGTGTCGGTCGGCCATTTTGTTTATCCGATCAGTTTCAAAAGTAAACATGAACAATAAAGGATAGTGGTGAACCTGCATAAAGAATTGGAGAAAGAACCCTCCATGACTTCCTGGGTAATAGCACTAACAAACCTTAACTGTCAAAATCAAAGATTTGTTTATCCGATCAGTCGCATAAGAAAATATGCATAACTTCATACCAAGGAACCTACATAAAAAATTTGGGAAAGATCCCTCCAGTTCTTCCTGAGAAATAGTGATAACAAACCTTTAATGTCACAATCCAAGATGGGGGCCTGTCGGCCATTTTGTTTATCTGTTCATTTTCAAAATTATACATGCTCAACTACAGACTTAGGGAAGCCTATATAACAGATTTGAGAAAGATCCCTCCAAACCTTCACTATCAGAATCCAAGATGGTGGCCTTTCGGCCATTTTGTTGATCATTCTCAAAATTATACATGCTCAACTACAGACTTCCTGAGAAATAGCGATAACAAAACTTCACTGTCAAAATCCAAGATGGCTGCCTGTCGGCCATTTTGTTTATCCGATCAGTCCCAAAGGTTAACCTGCATAATAAGGGACCAAGGGGAACCTACATATAAAATTTGAGATGGATCTCTCCAGTACTTCCTGGGAAATAGCGATAACAAACCTTCACTGTCCAAATCCAAGATGGCTGCCTGTCGGCCATGTTGTTAATCTGATCAGTCTTGAATATTTCCCTGCACAACTTAAGACCAAGGGGCATCTACAAATAACATTTGATAAAGATCCCTCTGGTACTACCTGAGAAATAGCGATAACAAACCTTCACTATCAAAATCCAAGATGGCTGCCTGTCGGCCATGTTGTTTATCCGATCAGTCTCAAAAGTTGCCCTGCACAACTCAAGGACCAAGGGGAACCTACATATACAATTTGATCCCTCTGGTACTTCCTGAGAAATAGCGATAACAAGAATTGTTTAAGGACGAACCACGGACAACGGACGCAGGGTGATTTGAAAAAATATCTATATTTTTACACATAGTTTTCCAAAATTTGAAGTTTTTTTTTATCATTATATGAAGACCAATGCGACTGGTTGTTGTACTAGGATGTGAGGCTGACATTGTAGCATTCCTTCACCAAATGTCAGGTTAAACATTGTGATGACAATCTCCATGACATTTGATAATAAATATAACTGTCCTATCACCACATCTGAAGTCTGATATCAAAACTCTGGCAAAACAAGCTGACAGTATTTCCACACATGTAAATTGACAAATTATTGTACAACTAATACCAAGAATGATTAATTTTGTCACATAACAGATTACGGTATCCGATTAAAGTTTAGGTCTGCTTCAGGGTCTAGCTATCAAACTCTTAATTCCTATGAGAGTAGACCTGTTGGCGACAGCATTCTTTGAGTCTTTATCACCAGAAAGCTTGTTATGATTAATGAGTTAACCCTTCTTAAGTTCATCCTCAAGGTAAAAATGTAAGAAAAATCACACTCCACAGCTTACAACTTGAATGTGATCTAACTAAGATTTCCCAAGGTGACAGTGCTTCCCTTGTAAGACACACCAGTACTAGAACCTCTATACAGAACTGGTTGTGGCACCACAAGAATCAGACAGTGCTAGAGTAAACCCCTATACAAGTCAGTATTAGTGGTGCCCCCTATACCAGACAGAAGTTAGTGGCGCCCCCTATACCAGACAGAAGTTAGTGGTGCCCCCTATACCAGACAGAAGTTAGTGGCGCCCCCTATACCAGACAGAAGTTAGTGGCGCCCCCTATACCAGACAGAAGTTAGTGGCGCCCCCTAGGCCTATACCAGACAGAAGTTAGTGGCGCCCCCTATATACTACACAGTAGTAGTAGCGCCCCCTATACCAGACATTAGTCTATTGGAGTCAAATGTACCAGAGAAATTTATTCATCACAATATATCCTCAATCATCATCAATATAACTAACACAAGAATCCAAACATGAATTTCAATCAAACAATTCATACAAGAGTCCTGATCAAGTAAATAATACAAAATACTCTGTAGGCTGTCCTTGCTTTACATAACATCTATCACACGAGCTAGCTAGGCCACACTGAAGGCAGCTTGTCAGCATTATTTATAATGACACTTCCTCAACATTGCATGATCAAAATTCAAACTTTTAACCTAGATCTGCACTGTCATTTCTGACATGTACAATGCACACGCGATGCGTGGCTAAATACACTTCCTGAAAAATCTCAACGACCGTTCCTGGCATTCAACATGGAATCTCAAGGGTCTATATGGCATTTAAGTCATATACAATTGTATGTACATTACAGATCACACTGAAAACATTTCATGAATCTTCTTTGTGAAGCAGAAAAGTGTGCTGATGAAATCCATTAACCACTCAGAGGATGTATGAACGTACTAGTACACCAAACAGCCATTACATAGAACATGTCAAACAGTGTTAACTTGTAGTCAATACTTAATGTTCACCTCGTTTCGGACACACAATTTTTAGCAAATACTGCAAGCATTGAGTTTACTCAAGGACAATTATTTGCAGGTCTCAAAGTCTCACTAATAATTAGATTGAGACTAAAATAGTATCTACTGTCATCTACTTACCGTCTTTTATTAGATCATTTTCTGATGACCATTTACATTAAGAGGCACATTGACCTGTATCACTCACTCCTCAAACTGACAAATTTTTCAACCAAACTAAATAGTTAAAGAGCTTACTGCAGAGGTTAACCATCATTACACCTTTTAGATCTTAGTGTGAAGACTTTAATTTGTTTTGCTCCTGTGACCTTCAAAGTGAGTCAAGGTCATTTGTTTGAACATCCTTCACTTCTTCATTTATCCCAGCAAGCTACAGGCCAAATACCCTGATACTTGACATTATAGATTTTCAGAACAAGTTAGTTTCAATATTTTTAAAAAGCTGACCCAAATGACCAAGAAAATAGGTCAAGGTTATTCATTCAGATAAATTTAGAAACCCTTCATACTAGTAAAGTTCATATTGGCATGAATACAGTTTGTAGCTTTTAATCTTAGCAAGCTATTAGGTAAAGAATGGAGACAATGCATTATGAATTTAGGATAAGTTGTTTAAATGAAAAATTGATGCCAGACAGACAATGGATGAGGAACACTGCACAATGACATTAGCTTACTACCGGCACATTGTAACAGTTGAGCTTATAACAAATGAATTACCTACAAATGAAAACTATACAAACAAAAGTGATCGTGTGTTTGAGGTGTTGATACTATATATAGGATTGGTAAAAGTACAGGTATAATGTAAAATTCCCACGCTGACTTCACTAATGTCCAATTAGAATTTCAAAAAGATGTTTTTGAGACAATGAAAGCCTTCCATGTTGGCGAGTAGACAGGTGAGAGACTTACCTTGAGTTGGAGGAACTGTCACACTACTGGTCGACTCCCACAGTCCCTGACCTGGCAATATACAACACACACATAAATACTGCTATACGTATAAATACACTTACACATAAGATATGAAATTCTAATTTAGATATCTCACGTTTAGCATCAACGGCTGGTGACATTTGTCATATTTAATCCTCCAACACGAAACATAAAAACAAAGGGTCTGCATCGTCACTTGTCACAGTTAGTGTGGTGCAGTGGGATGTATAGGTGTCTTCACCTACATACACTACAGGTGTATTGTATGTCCACTGTTACCTATACACCTATCCTGTAACCTATATACACCTACACCTGTAATCTGATCACTTATACCTGTAATATATATACTAATACCTGTAATCTATACACTTACACCTGTAATCCATACCTCACACCTGTAATATATACACTTACACCTGTAATCTATTGACTTATACCTGTAATCTATTGACATATACCTGTAATCCATACCTCACACCTGTAATCTATTGACTTATACCTGTAATCTATTGACTTATACCTGTAATCCATACCTCACACCTGTAATCTATACACTTACACCTGTAATCTATTGACGTATACCTGTAATCCATACCTCACACCTGTAATCTATACAATTACACCTGTAATTTATCCACTCACACCTGTATTACATGGTGAGTCTAAGATTATAAATCGAATACAAAATTGATGACCAGGATCTTGTATATTGAACAGATACATATTTTAACAACTGTAAACATGGAAAATAACATGTGGGGGTACTTGATGCTTATTGATTGTCCATAGATATTTCCCCAGCGTTACATCAGTATCGTAGTCCAGTATCATTCTAGCCTATCCTGTTAGCATGATTGTGTTCTTCACTTGATGCCCAGCAACTGTATGCATAGTTACATGGTATAGATCTCAACTGTTTCCTGGTTATAATCCTGGAAGTTTCAAGGGACAGCCCTGGACCCTAAAGCTGATTCCAGAGGCATATACATGTACATGCATTCATTTCTTTGACAGAAGCTATTGTATATATGGTTATAGGGTAAGGATCAAAACTGTTTACATGTTATGACCAAGGGACTAAGTCCCCTGGGATTAAAACAGACCATTGAAGGCAATGCCGGTAGCATGGATGTATTAATGTATCTCACAATGTCCAATATGTGCATATATGGTTATAAGGAGGAAATCTCAAGGGTTTTGCCCTCAGGAGGGCCAAACTCTCTGTTTATATATCATTCAGGAACACAATTACCCAAAGATGCTCTAGATCAAAATTTGGTTAAAATTTGTCCATCCCTATAAACGGCAAACATATGGCTCTAGGGTGGAGATCTTCACTATTCCCACCCTCGTGTTGGGATGGAACCCACACAAATTTAGTCGTCAATTTGCTATAATTATTTGGCCAATATTCTGTTAAAATTCAGTTACACCATGACAAAAGCTCATCTGGCCTCACATTGGCCGTTTATGTCAGGTGAACTAAAACTACTCACAGAGACTGCGTTTGATGATGGTTAACCCCGACAGAGATACCAATAAAGACAGCTACAAACAAAGCATACAGGTGAATCTGATCAAGGTTCACACTTATCGACAGGTGTAATTAAGTGATCTAGATAGGCTACCTGTGTTGATGATTTAATCAGTGATTTAGTTGTGTGCACCAGAATATTCTGAGCATTCAAGTCTACATCCATCACCGCTACGTAATCTGATGTCTCTGTGTTCCAGGCCATCACTAATGCAACAACAATTCATTTCAAAAATACATGTACTTGCTAATCCCGGTCAATTTCAACTCAATACATACAGAAGATTTCAACAAACTGATAAATACATAATTTCAATATCTGCAAAAGAAGAATCCAAATACAGGACCATTTTCTATCTATTTAATTGAAATAATCCAGTTTAGTTGCAAACGAAAAACTTGAATTTTACAGTTAAATGCAAAATTAATTCTGAGATCAAATAATTTTGGGGAGCTAATTTTATTATAATTTTATAGACATTAAAATCAGTTCCCAGAGTTATAACACTTATAAAGAAACCATTTTAAAGTTGAATAACCCTGTCACAGTGAGATACCAACACTGACAAGTGCTATTATGTATGACCTAATTTGATTCACCTGTAATGTTCAAGGCTATAACATTAGAGATCCCATAGGAATCGGTTAGTGCTCTTGTTTTTCTTTACCCTTCTTCAATCGAAGCAAATCACGACTATGAACCAAGGAATAATGCATACAAAGTTTCATAACTAAAGATCCATTAAATTGTTACTGAGAAGCAGTCACATTAAAGCTCACATCCAAAATCCAACATAAAGCTTCCTCGTGTGGCCATTTTGCTGTTTCCACCTATCTAAAATTGTAGGAAGCACAACAACGGACCAAAGGGATCATCATGTGTACAAAGTGATGTGATACTTTCAGTAGTCCATGAAATACAGCAGTAACAATGTTCACATACAAAATCAGGCTGCCGGCCTTGCTGTCCTCCTTTTTGCTTTAGGATTGCAACCTCTAATTGGAGTATGCACGACTTAAGACCAAGGATCCTTAACTTACCAAGTTTCATTAAGATATGAAGTTCCTGAGAAATAATGGTGACAAAAATGGTTTATCAACAGACAGCTGACAGTCTGAGTGAAAGACATCAGACCATGGACAAAAATGGTTTGAACAACTCTGCATGTCCACCGCCTGACGATGGTAGGGTATTGAAAATATCAGCCCTGTATAATTTACTGAATAGTAACAACACAATGCCTGAATTCCATTTGAAGAGCACAATTTTCAGCAATCACATACTGATTATAAAGTCAGCATGGTTGAAATAGAAACTCTGGAAGATTTGGTTTGGTTTATTTGTGTTTATAAACGTCCTATCAACAGCTATGGTCATTTAAGGACGTGCCAGGTTTTGGTGGTGGAGGAAAACCGGAGTTCCCGGAGAAAAACCATCAAAAATGCAACCTACTGTGACTGCCCCACGTAGGCCTCGAACCGAAGAAATGCGGAAATGACATATGCTATTTTAAAAATATGATAGGCCAGATGAAAAGTAGTATGTACTTGTACTCAATTTCATGAAACCTTCTTATTAAACTCTTTAACTACCACTGGTAATAGTATGGTTTAGTTGAGGAATACTCTTTACATAAGCTATTGAGGGATGTTTATAAAGCTCAGAGCTATGTAAGATATGCCTTTTGGGGTGTGAAGTGAAAAAACAACATTTAAATCCATGGGATATGTTATAGCACTGTGTTAACAACATACAGCTCACGTATCTAGTAACATGCAAAGTGTGAGCTGAATATACCTTGTCAATATTTGCACTTATGTCCCCTGGTAGGGATCAATACTAATCAACACTGTTTTTTGTTTGGCTAAATGTTCAATTAATTTGATCGTAGGTTTTTATAATCCCCACTAGTCTAAGCATGCTTGTAGCACAGATCATGCACGAATTAGGAATGAATTTCTAGATCCTCCCTATGTACTGACTGTATAGTAGAGAGATCACAAAGCCAACACATTGTAAAAGATCAGTGCTTTAAATGCATCATCAGAACAATTTACCCAGGGGCAATCAATCACCCACAAATCAGCAATGGACATAGACTTAAATGCTGCAGAGAAACAGTGTCATGCCCTGTTGGCATCAGAGAAACAGTGTCATGCCCTGTTGGCATCAGAGAAACAGTGTCATGCTCTGTCGGCATCACAGATACAGTGTCATGCCCTTTTGGCATCAGAGATACAGTGTCATGCCCTTTTGGCATCAGAGATACAGTGTCATGCCCTGTTGGCATAAGAGATACAGTGTCATGCCCTGTTGGCATAAGAGATACAGTGTCATGCCCTGTCGGCATCAGAGATACAGTGTCATGCCCTTTTGGCATCAGAGATACAGTGTCATGTCCTGTTGGCATAAGAGATACAGTGTCATGCCCTGTTGGCATCAGAGATACAGTGTCATGCCCTGTCAGCATCAGAGATACAGTGCCATGCCCTGTTGGCATCACAGATACAGTGTCATGCCCTGTTGGCATCAGAGATACAGTGTCATGCCATGTCGGCATTGGAAAAACAGTGTCATGCCCTGTCGGCATCAGAAATACAGCGTAGCCACTATAATGTTACAGCATTTCTGACAAACCTATTTCTTTGTGTCTTCTTTGTAAGGAACATTATTCTCCAAAACTATTGTTTCACATTTTATTCGCATCATTAATCATTTTCAAGGTGCTGGCCAATTTCCTTTATCTGGTTAATTAAACATCCGGGAATTTACAAGTACAGAATCTACATAAATTCTTCTGAATTTTCCTCTAAAAGTTTACAGCTTACCTAACTAATGTCATCCGATTTACAGGTTGGAATAATTCATGATGAAATTTCAGGGGTGAATGAGCTAAAGCTACCTGTACAGTATCTAAAAAGAATATTGGTGATGGAGCCCATCACATTTAAACCTGGTAAGGATCTAGCATAAAACTATTTTCAATGTCTATCAAACCCAAATCTAGAACTTTTGATTTTTTTTTCTCCAGATATATCACTTAATTAAAACCTTCCTTTGACATTGATCATGAACACAATCATACTGGTAAATACAGGTACATTACTTATGAATAGCAAACATGTTTACTTCAGCTTAATTACAAACATACAGGTGATGTAGATGCTTCCAAATGTCTGAATAATAAAGGTACCGCTGGAGGTTAGTGCTGTGCATGTAAAATATTAATTGCGACAGGGAAATCAGAACCAATAAAAAACGGAAATAAGATGTGTTAACAATGCATTTAAGGTGAGCATAGAGTTCCCCGAGACACGGCGCCAATACTCAGGTCGTAGCTATCAAATCAGAGGAATCACGAGAGATTCACACAATCACACGATCACACGTGTAGGAGAATGGTACAGTAACCAGGTCGGTGATAACACTGTTAGATCTTACGTGTGGTAGGCCACACCATTAATCATTCATTGACAATTTTTCTCCAATTCTGTTTTTTCTTAAAAGTGTCATAAATATTTCATTGAGCACCTGCTGACACTAATCTTTGAAAATTCAGCGTCTTTCCTCGGAAGTAAATTGATGGAGATAAAGGTGACAGTTCCATGTGGGACTGTTAGAGAAGAGACGATAGGTACATTGCCATCAACGCCATGTTTTATATTTTGATAAATAATTGATCACTTCTTTACATGAATGTTTTCCTGGACATCAGGCAAAATTTGGGTCACACACAGTATAATCTCTGTACTAAATATCTGGGGAAATCATAAATATTTAATTCTTGTTTCTCAACCTGCTTTCTTTTGATATACTTGATTCTTGAATAATTATCTGAACTAATCTGAACACAGATATGGTATTGAGGAAACAGTAAGATGAACTGACATGTGCACTGAGGCACAATAGGTTATCCCGAGTTGGGTGTGGAGTGGGGAGGGGTTATTGACACAGGCACAATATGTTATCCCGAGTTGGGTGTGGAGTGGGGAGGGGTTATTGCTAGCCAATGTACAATTTGTAAGATTTGTTGATCAGTGATTTACAATTTTATCTCGTGAAAACATATACTGCTATTTTAACAAATTAACCCTTTGAGCTGCATGTACTATTTAGCATCAAAGGAGAATTTTTATCTCCTCAAAATGTTTGATCTTTTATTTTGTATCGCCTCTCAGTTTTATTTCTTCTTGATGATTTTATAGCACGCATTGAACTAATAATCAAGTTTTCCCAAATGGTGTCTTTATTTCTCCAGACATTTTCTCAAAACCAATTCAGCCTACAATCCGGTGGTTGTACATATATCACAGATTAATGTATCATACATGTCCTATCTCCAGGACAGGAATCTCTATACAACAGTGCTGTTATATAACCCTACCAAATTCAGATGACGTTCATATCAGTTATGAACGCCATGGTCCAATTGTTTACGTAATCATTATAATGATGGCATAATAGCAACATTTGTTACCACTGACCCTTTTTGACCTTTTGACCTTGACCTATGGCTGGTCTATCTATCAAACAAGTTTACATGATACATATACTTATGGGAACTATTAATACTGATTTGATCAATTAACATTAATTTTCTATGATGTAAATATTGAATTGACGCATCCAGCTGGCATTTAAAGCCACTTCATGTAATTTTGTCATTTCCAGTTGGCACTCAATATAAATGACCCAGAATGCTAAGTGATAGCAGCTCAATGCTTATAGTAATAAATCAACCATTTTCATCACATGAGCTGTTTCTTAAGAAATATGAAACCAAAATATTTTATTGCAACATCCTATTTTATTTTGATTTAGCTTGTCATGCTGGTACAACCTTTCCACTGCTCCCTGTGTCGTAGACCATGGCAGTGGTTGGTGCCGTTGGGCACGCTGAACAAGTCCGTGTAATGGTAAAACAGGAAATGATATTACAGATTGGAGGCAAGCTGTCATCTTGTTCCTGACATTAGGCCTTGTCTAGCTTAGAACAGGATATCAATTATATCCAGATCTCAAGCTAATCACGAAAATAATGTGCTAATGACAAGCACAAAGATTTTCTGTGAAGACACAGTAATTGTTAATTAATACTGGATTGAATTTTGAGCACATTTTAGGCAAGCCTACTGTTGGCATGTATGTATATAATTTATAATATATCAAAACACAGTCACAATAAACAATATCTAGCATGATTGAAAATAAACTAACAGATCCGATAACATAAAATTGACAGCTACTGAGCTAATACAGACTGAACATGTAACATTGACAACTACCAGGGGCGGATCCAGGATTTCCGTAAAGGGGGGGCCGAATGTCGAAATTGGGGGCCGAATGTCAAAAATTTCATTT